>CANYLF010963297.1:0-18527 GCA_948193215.1 Bocquillonia castaneifolia | reverse complement strand
AATATAATAATGATTAATAAAAACTGAAATAAATTATATTTAGAAAACTGTAGTTTGAATTTGAAGCCGATTCTACCGCCGGGAAAACTGTCGTAGTTTGAATTTGAAGCGGATTCTACCGCAGGGAATGTATATTAGAGTATTTGCATTTGCAGCGTATGAATTAGCCAAGGCAAACATAACATAGACGTACGTGTGCCCAGGCTTAACTTTAATATTTTATTATTTGTATAATTCCATTAATTTGCCCACTGGCCATAAATCGTAAGTCCACATGGAGGAAAAAATAAATAAATAGCAGAAGCAAGAAAAGGATTAAATATCTTGATAAATTATATATACACATTGCCTAATTATAAAACAAATCTAAAATTTTAACTTTATAACAAATCTATCTGGATAAATTATATATACACATTGCCTAATTATAAAAAAAATATATATAAAATTTTAACTTTATAATAAATTTATTCAATGCCTTGAAAGTTTCCTATGAAACTAATTTTTTTCTCATGTGCGTTGCACGTGGTGCACGTTATTGATATAAGTATGTTATCGAATCATTTTTTTTTACGTTTTAAGTTATACCATATTACTTAATTGCCAATAAATTTATGGTACAAAAATAAAATTTATATACCTTTTTTTAATTTTAAGCATTCAATATTCAATTCATGCATTTTAATTTTAGATCTTCAATCCATTCTTCAATAGTTTGAATAATGAAAAATTTTATAAAATTTTCATTAATTTTTTTTAGATAGAGAAGAACAACCATTTTTCAGTTTTAATTTTGATATATTTATACATTTCAAGATCTCATTACAGCTGCTCAAAAGCCCTAAAATGATTAGAACTTATTTCGATTAATTACACGTAGCCTTTTAAAATTTAGATTTCGACCAATACTACACATCACATAGCTTCTGATTTGTGACTCACTTTGCAAGTATTTACAGTCATTAAATTCCACGAATTCTCATGAAAGTTATAGATCTCGATTTTCTCTTCAATTTAGGCTTTTGAATCACTCAATTCTGAGTCTTCTAGGTCATGTTATAGCTCGTCGAATGTGATACACTTTCGACTTGCGAATTTCACATTAAAACTTAATATAAGTATGAATTTAATTTAAATAAACTAATTAATCATTAATTTTACTCTAAAAAACATAATTAATCTAAATAAATTACTCAATAGACTTTAAATAATTAGTTCATGACTATAAGAAATAAAATACCCAAACTAAGCAAAAGTATATAATTCATTGTAAAAAAATAAAGCTATTGATTTGTAACTCACTTTTCAGGTATTTACTGTCTTCAAATTGCCACAACTCCTTCATGAAAGTTGCAAATGTCGATTTTATCTTGATCAGTTAGGCTTTTGCAGCATTCAATTTTGAGTCTTCTAGCTCAAGTTATGGCTCGTCGAATATGCTGAACTTTCAAGCTGCGAATTTCACGCTAAAAATATGAATTTCCTACAAAAATTCAATGTCAATACGA
This sequence comes from Bocquillonia castaneifolia, assembly GCA_948193215.1. Lineage (NCBI taxonomy): Eukaryota > Viridiplantae > Streptophyta > Magnoliopsida > Malpighiales > Euphorbiaceae > Bocquillonia > Bocquillonia castaneifolia. The sequence goes on along the minus strand of CANYLF010963297.1, from coordinate 17,019 downwards.
ATTTAATTTAAATAAACTATAATTAATCGCTAATTCTACTCTAATCATAATGTAAATTGATTACTAAATAGATTTAAAATAGTTGATGGCTATAGAAAATGTACACTAAAACTAATAAAAAAAAACAAGTAATTAAGATATATACCTTTTAAATTTTAGGTCTTAAATCTTCAATCTATACTGCAATAACTTGAATGAATAATGAAAAATTTTATTAAATCAGCTTCATTGTTCAGATATACTTATCTCTATCAAGATCTAACTTCAATTTTGCATAAGTCCTAAAAGGATTAGAAATTATGTTAGTTAATCACAAAAAGTTAATTATTCCAAAATTCCGATTTCAACCAAGACTGCACATAACTTCTGATTTGTGACTCAATTTTCAGGTTTTTTCAATCTTCAAATAGCCACGACTTCTTCATGAAAGTTGTAGGGATCGATTTCATCTTAAATTTAGGCTTTTGAATCACTCAATTCCGAGTCTTTTAACTCAAGTTATAACCCCTCGAATTTGCTACACTTTCAAGCTGCGAATTTCACATTAAAAGCCCAAATTTCGAATCAAAATGAAGTATAAACTCGAATTTAATTTAAATAAACTAATTAATCACTAATTCTACTCTAATATCTAAATTGATTACTAAATAGACTTTAAATAATTATTTGATGGCTATAGAAAAAAGAAAATCCAAACTAATAAAAAATAAAGAATTCACGGTTAAAAAATAAAAAAAAAATTATATACCTTTTTAATTTAGGTCTTCAATTTCAATCGATATTTTAATAGTTTAAATGATGGAGAAATTTGTGAAATTAGATTCATTGTTTTTTATGAAGGAAAGAGAAAACATAATTAATCTTGAATCAATCGTTGAAGCCCTTGAGTTTCTTATTCACCATGTATGAAATTCTTCCAAGCTTTCTTATTTATTTTTAGTGAGAGAAAACGGATATTAGTTTTCCAGCCTTGGTTTCCATTTATTTATAGTGCTTAAACCCTAACTAAAACTGCTGACAAATCCTAGAATGATTATGACTTCTTTTAATTAATAATAAATAATAATTCCTTGTAAAATTTAGATTTTCCCTAAGACTGTACAGAGCGTATGACTTGCGACTCAATTTTAGGGTATCTACAGTCTCCAAACGAGCACAATGTCTTCATGAAAGTTGTACAGCTCAATTTTCTCTTGAATCTAGGCTTTTGAATCACAAAATTCTGAGTTTACGAGCATAAGTTATGGCACGTCGAAGTTGCTACACTGTCAGGCTGTGAATTTCACATTGAAAACCCAAAATTCCTATGAAAATTAAATATAAACTTGAATTGAATTTAAATAAACCAATTAATCACTAATTCTACTCTAATAATAATATAAATTAATTACTAAATGAACTTCAAATAATTAGTTGATGATTATAGAAAAAAGAAAATCCAAACGAATCAAAAATATTTATTCACAATTAAAAAAATAAACATTTATATACCTTTTTAAGTTATGGTCTTCAATCTTCAATCGATGTTTTAACAGTTTGAATGATGGAGAAAATTGTGAAATTAGATTTGTTATTTTTCATGAATGAAAGAGAAAACGTAATAAATCTTGAATTAATCGTTGTAGTCCTTGAGTTTTCTTATTCACCATGAAATTCTTCTATGCTTTCTTATTTATTTTTAGATAGAGAAAAGAGGGATTAATTTTTTAGCCTCGGTTTTCATCTATTTATAGTGTTTAAACCCTAACTAAGGCTGCTCACAAATTCTAAAATGATTAGGACTTATTGTAATTAATTCTAAATAATAATTCCTTGTAAATTTTGGATTTCCCCTAAGACTACACAGAGCGTCTTACTTGTGACTCAATTCTCGGGTACCTATAGTCTCCAAACGGGCATAAATGCTTCATAAACATTGTAGATCACGATTTTGCTTGAATTTAGGCTTTTGAATCACCCAATTTCGAGTTTTCTAGCCTAAGTTATGGCCCGTTGAAGTTGATGCACGGCCAGACTGCGAATTTGATACTAAAAATCCGAATTTACTAAAAGAACACAAGCAATTAATATAAATCTAATATTAATTCGTATAATAAAGTGAAATTTCAATGAATATATAATTTTATATTTTTTAATCCTAATAGTATATATATTTATAATTTCAGTAATTTATAATTTTATGATTAAATTTAACTCAATCCATATATTATATGGATTTATATTTTTTTTCCAATCATTATGTTTTTAATATATATTTGAAATTTAATTATGAATATTTTTAAATCTTAATTGGCTACAGATTTTATTTTTTTATTAATAAATAAATATATCCTAATTCTAATTGATTAAGGAATTCTATATTTGCTATTGATTAATTAATTAACATAATTATTAAATGACTATTTAAACATTCATTAAAACCTTTCAATAAACTAATTAGGGAAGGGGAAGAGGGTCAATTTGCCTGTTTTGTAATGGCACGTCAGAATTTCATTAATAGAGGGACCCAATGTGAACTAAAATAAAAGTACAGGGACTCAATCTGAAACAAATAAAAGTACATGGACCTAATCCAAAAAAATAAAAGTACAGGGACCCAAATATGCATTTTTGCCTATATGTTAAGGATATTCTACTTATACATACATACATACATACATACATACATACATACATATAGGCTTATTTTCCAGACATGTATATGTGGAAAGGAGGTGTGTCAGAACCCTAAATCATGGGCTAAACACCAAGCCGATCCAAGTATTTTAGCGACCCCGGGCTGGAACCATTCAAGGTAGTTATAATGTTAGTATAACAGAGCAAAGGAGTCGCCACCTAAACTCATGGGTCAGGACCATACTTTTCCATGTTTTATGACATCAGATTCCCTAAAGGATGCTAAACGTTATAACCCATAGATCTGAGTTCGGCATAAGCCATTTCTTTAGTTGTGGATCATACCTTAACGTTTATACTAACATCATACTATTCCCTAACAAGCAACAATATAAATAAGGAAAGCAGTAACACCCAATAACATGCCGCAAGTGAGAAATCACATATACAGGATGATAATAACTATGATCAAACACATGCAATATACATACACCCTTTAGAATGGAGGTAAAGGAGAATAGAAACCTTCTAAGGTGATCTAGTTAATTTCTAACCTAGTGTTTCAAAGTTACTTTTAACAATTCTAAGTCTATGGCATGCATTGAAATTCATTTTAACTATTAATTTACAGGATAAGAATTATTTTTATTGTTTTTAGTTGTTTAACCATTTTCATGCAAAATAAGGAAACAAGCACCATTCGACTAATATGGAAACCCTAATTCATACATCTAATAACCATAGAGAAGTGAAAGCATTCTAAATTAGGTTTTGGGATACAAAGGGTGAAGCGTGCCTAATCGTGTTGTGGGCCTTATAGAATCATTGGACCGGGCCAAAACCATCAAAACTCATCAGATTTGGCCTGAGAAGCATTTGGGCGCCTCTAGACAGATGTGCATACCTCTGCCTAGAGGTGTGCACCTCAATGTAGTGTTGTGCACCTCAATGGAGGCTTGTGAGCCTCAAAGGAGTGTTATGCACCTCTTCTGACACTCAAAACACGATGAACGATTTTTAAGTTTATTTAGACCTGCAAATTCAATTTGAAATAATTCCAAATACAACCAGAATAGATTACAACATAAGATTACATTGTTCTAAGATTAAACTTAAGCTAAGAATCTAGATCTAGGTTGAAGGGCTCGTTCTTGAGGTTTCTAAGATTTAGATTTTCATATCAGCATTCCAACCTCCTAGAAACGGTTATAAAGATTATGAACATGCAAAACAAAGATTAATATAGGTTAGAACATTCAAAATATCATAAATAATGAAGAACATAACAAGAACATAATAACAAATAAACAAGAAAATGTTAGAATAATCTTATGATTCTCGTGTATGTATGGTTTCTGGGAACTTATCCCATTGGATTAAGGGTTTAGAATCATCGTAGGAGGAAGAATGCCTTAGACCCTTGTCAGAACTTCATTAGAACACCGAATGAAAAGTTTGAAAAAGCTTAGTTTGATCTTCTAAAAATAACTATAATTGGATTTCTAGTGTTCCTAGGAGATCTATCTTCTAAATTCTTTAGAGCTTCACTAGAGAGCAGCCTCTGAAGATCCTAAAAGCTAAAGAAATATAGAGAGAAAAGAGATTGTCGTTCTAACCATTGTAGTTGGTTGGGAAGAGGTGTTCTGAAAGAATGAATAAAGGCACCTATTTATAGTGTTGGAGTGAGGCTCTGTAAGGAAACGAATTTAAATTGATTTGATTGATATGATTGACTTCCATAATTGATAAGATCTGATTTGGTTTTATTCTAAATAAGGAAACCTTCCAAGTTGATAAAAAATTAATTTAAAAACTTTCTAAAATCCTTTAAATTAAAATTTAAATCAGAAATTTGATGCAATATGGGCTTGGAGTGGTGGGCAAGTAAAATCCATCTGGCTCGGACTCTGAAAATCGAATCCGGCACACTTCAGGCCTATGTTAGGCCTGTTCTTCATTCTTGGACCAAGCAAGAGGAGCATGACTCTTCCTAGAAGTGTGTGCCTCTAGGAAGTGGTGTGCTTCTCAAGCTTGAGGCGCACACCTCTTTCTTAAGGCGCAGGCCTCTTGGATGGGGTGCAGACCTCGATTCCAGCTTGTATGGCCCATTTTATGATGCTTTCGGCCCGTTTCTAAGGCTTGAACCTCATTGGATCACAGTCTAAACTTTGAATTGAGGCCCAAAACATTAGAAGTTGGCCTAGAGGCTTATTCTAAGATCAAAACCACTTTGAAATCAATCAAAACCATTTTAAGATTAATCAAAACTTAAAAATCCAAATCAAAACCTTCAGAAATCCTTTTGAAAACACCTTTTAAAAGTGCTTTGGCATTCAAGCAGTGTACCCTGAGTAACAGAGCTACTCTCTAATCATCATCTGGGCTTCCAGCACTCATATCCTACCTGCATCCAAAAATTAGGTGTCTATAGTTTGCCCCCGCTTTGTCGAGGTTTAGTAATAATCAATATGGATAAAGCACAACATAGCTAAAGCACCCAAAGATGTAAATGATGAATGATATGTAAGTGATTCTATGGGGATGGAAGAAAAGGATACTGCCTCGGAAATGGATAGCCGTCGCTGGTAACTGGATAGTGGATAGTTGTCGCCAATAATTGGATAATCTTCCCTGGTCATTAGATAGCCATCATCGATGATTGGATAATCTTCCTTGAGGATAGCCGTCATCGGTAATTGGATAATCATCTCTGATATAGGTAGCCGCCTCCGGTTCTTAATAGTCATCTCTAATATAGATAGTCATCCCTGATATAGATAGGCATCTCTGATAAACTGGTTCAAATGTAGGAATATTAATCCATATGTCAGATGGAATTGGGCAATATAGGCCGTTAGCATGATAAAAATCTAGTTCAAACACAAGAATATTAATCCACACGTCAGATGGTGTCGGGCACTATAGGACGTTAGCAGGATAAAAATTGGTTCAAACGTAGGAATATTAATCCACAAGTAAGATGGCGTTAGGTACTATAGGCCGTTAGTAGGATAAATTGGTTCAAACGTAGTCTTTGTACCTAATTTTGACGTCCTAAATGACCAGGCCTAGGGGTGAAATTGGATGGTAATTACTTGAAAGTTTGAGGAATAATAGACATGTACTGGACTTCGTGAAATAGTCTTGTAAGATGGTGGTTCTGATGTTACAATTTTTAACTACTTTATGGAATAATTGACAGTGCCGAGAATATGGAAAATGCTAAATGAACCTATTTGCTCCTAATTTTGACAGCTCATCAAATGACTGGTTCATCTGATGAAAATTGGAATACAATAAGAGTTTAAAGAATGCAGGATTCCACTAGACCTGCTGTCATTGGTTTACAAGGGGCCAGTTCTGGTGGTGTCGAATTACTTGCCATTAACAAAGTTTAGATGGTTTTTCAGCTAGACCTGGTGGAATGCGGTAAGGAGAAAGGTCATGGGGGGCTTATATGGTAAATGGCTAAAGATCCAAACATAAAGAAATAAGGAAGAGGACAAGTTCTGATACTAGGCCTTGAAAAGTAATGGTTTAAGTATTCTAAGCTATTTATCTGTTAAAAAAGAGAGGCCTGGTGCTGAGTGGAGATTTTTGGAGATTATTACAGTCTCAAATATTTCAAGGCATTGTCTAAAACCTAAGCATCCAAGAAATATGGCAGGAACCACTAAGATAATGGTGAACGATGACAATCCTCGTTGCCTAGGTATTTCAAAATTTTCCTTGGCATAAAAATAATTGCTAGCTGTAATGGATTTAATTCATAGATGATGAAGATCAAGGTGGGAGATGAACATTCTAGAGATCTCAGTTTGTGAATTAGATTGTAGAAAAATAGGGAAGTCTTATTAATGGCTTGCTAGTGCAAGTTCTAGAAGGAAAATACGCAGAAGTGGAAGACTTGTCGTGCAACTAAAAATTTGAGAAAAGGGGAAGCTCTTGGGATTGATAACGATCGATAAATAGCTATTGGGGAAGTGGGACTTGGCCACGAATGCAAGTGCCCAAGGTTTTAGGAAGGCACAAATGTGGTTACGGCTAGGTTTCTAGTCGTTTCCACTATGGAACTTCTTCATCAAGCATAGAGCAACAACAAGTATAAATAGAGGAAGAAGAGACTGAGCAAAGACCTAGACAATTTTTCAACAACAAATCGCCTCAAAGGCTGAATCAACTTAGTCAATTTCATAGCTCTTAGCAATTTTAGATTTCTGCAATTTACATTTCAATTCCAAACTTTACATTTCAAGCTTTATTTTCAATTCCTTGAACTTAGTCTAATTTCAATACTACACGCCATTTCTATTTCCTTCAAAGTTTTATTATTTCCAGTCCAAATCCTTTATTTTCAATTGCAAATTAGTCTTAAATCTTTCTTTTTGATTTAATTTCCAAGCACCAGTTCTCTTTCAATTTTTAATCCTGCCAAGTTATTTATTCAAGCACTAGTTTCACAATTATATAACCAGTTCTACCAGTAATCACACTTGTTGTTATCCTTACAGTTCTGTCCATTCATTTCACTAGTTATGCTAAGTTATAGTGACATCTGTGGGATACTTTCATAGCGGATCCACAACCATAAATCATTTAACAAGTCAGGCAAAGCGCAAATTGAAGTAGATCTATTCTAGGACCAGTTCCAGTACTAGATCCACCGGTCCTTCGAAAAAAGGTAGGAACACATGGGAATATTAATCCACATGTCAGATCGTGTCAGGCACTATAGGCCATTAGCAGGATAAACTGGTTCAATCATAGGAATATTAATCCACACGTCAGATGGCGTTGGGTGCCAATAACCGGTATCGGGGAAAAGGGAATACACTGGAAATGAGTATGACAACAGATATGTGGGATTGAACTGGGTAGTTATGACTGACAGTAACTAGAAAATGATAACTGGATGTCAAAAAAAGGGGTGAGTGGACTCACTTGGAAAAGGGTGACTAGACTCACTTGGAAAGGGGTGACTGGACTCACTAGGGAAAGGTGACTGGACTTACTTGCAAAGGTGACTGGACTCACTTGGGGTTGTGATGGAATATATGATGTGATAACATATTAAGATGGAATAACAGAATATATGACTGTGGACAGAGCGTCCGAGACCAACCCATCGATTGGTGTCGACCGACTCACAAGATGGGATTTTTAGATTTTATGAAAATATTATGGAGCTGCAACCTGAATTGCATCGAGATCACCTAGTGATTAACAAACAGATGGATTCCTCATGAATCCCCATTCGTCATCACTCTAGATGATTTTTGGGTTTGGAATAAGTCATCCATTCTTGGGGCAATTTCCCATTTAATTAAGGAATAAGGTCATTATTTCCTACACCAGACAAACAATAATTAAGCGATAAACACCCAGAAAATAATATGGCACTAGACATATATCGGTTGAATGATCGACTCTAATATTGTTTCTAATCAGTTTTATTTCTACATTAGTTCCGCTTGATTAATCCCTAATTGATTAAGTGCAGTTTGCAGTATTTGGTGGGTTGCTATTTATTTCAGTAATAATTAGCCAAATGGATTATTTCCTTAGTTATTTACATGCAGAACATCCACAATGGGTTTCTAGCTTATTTTACATTATTTCGAATATTAATGTTTGCACATTAATGAATTAATCTATTATCTAAGATAATGAATAGTAGGAATACACATACACCCTTAGAGAAAGGAAAGGTAAAATGATTTTCTACCATTCCTGGTCTACTGATTATCAAGTTTATTTATTAAATGTCCAATTAATTATTTTGTAGTTAGTTCTAGGTGATTAAATAGAGACTAAATATAGTTAGAAAATCTTACTGATCAACCGATTAGTCCTAGGGAGGACACACTAGTTGACCTTGAAGCTTCAAAATAGTCTGCAGCTTTGCTCTCCCTTTTTTTTACATTATATGCATGGCCTATGTGTGGAGGTCCGGCCGGACCTTCATCAATGGTTTGGATGGATCTTCTCATGGGCCAGCCTAACTAAAGTGAAAATTTGTCACCAAGGTAGGACATCCGGTTGAGCTTTGATCATCCGACAGGATGACCAAAGATTCAGCTGAAAGATCCTAGATGGTCCATGATGGTTCGACCGGACCTGTAAATAGCTGCTGGAGTCTATTTGGCTGAGTTTGAACCTATTTATTACATGCTTTACAAATATAATACGTAAAAGATATAAATGGGACTCTAAAATAACCTAAGGAGTCCCTGTATCTCTAATTTAGTAGTCTAATACAAATCACAACTTTTATGGATTCAAAGATATAGTTGAATATGCTTTCTCCATGGTTGAGCTCCAAGTTTTTGTTTGGTTCATCTCAAATCCATCATCTTGGCCTTAAAAGTCCATGCATGCAAACAGAAAGAAGAAAAGCTTAGATATAGATGGATACCTATAGTTATAGAAGCTTAAAACATTGAAATATTAGTGTAAAGATACAACCAAACCCTTGTTTTTGTGATATATGGATGCTAGAGTGATGTTTGTAGTTGTTATACTCTGATTTTTTTCCGTTTTAGTTGAGTTATCGAAGAGCCGGAGATGATGAAGCTTCTCTTCTTCTTCTCTCCTTTTCCTCCTACTTGAGGTTTTTCTTTTCTTTCTATTGAAGTAGCTTTTTTACAAGTTGTCGCCAGTGCCTCCCCCCTTTGCAAGGTGTTTATACAAGGGTTTTATAGAGCAGCATAGTAGGAGCACGTAAGCCTGCTGTTGTATTGTCAAATCACTACTTCCTAGAGAATATTTCATGATTACCTCTACTTGTCTATATCATAGATTTGACCAGATGATTGATTGAAGGTTCGGTAGAAACTTTGACATGATGGATTTGGGCCGTTGATCCTCCTAGGCTTCAGGGCCTACTTGCCCTTGTCGGTGGGCTTTCTAATGATCCATCCGAACCATCAGTTGCCAATTGAGAGTTACATTTTACTTCATGCCCTTACTTGAGTGACCTAGAGGATGATGTATTACCCTAGACTTGTTAACCAGCTTTGGAAATCTAGTATCCAAAAATTTAGTGTCTACAATGGTAGGGTAAAGTTATTAATGAATGAAACATATAACATGCTAAAGATATGAATAGAATGGTAGAAATAAGAAAATGACAAATAGAGGATAAAGTTTAGATGTTACTTGATGGAATTCACCGGTGGATTCAGTCCTGCACTTACATTCTAAGCTTTCTTTTTTTATTCTATTCTTTAGGCAGGACTTACCGAGGAAGAGAAGTGAACTGGTGTCTTTCAAAACTTGATTGGAGAAAATGAAGGTTTCACTAGTGATTTATTGGGGAAAAGAAAAAGGGCTTCACTAGGGAGAATGATGATTTAAGTTCTCACTGGGGAATTATTCATCTGAGGGGGTTTTATCAATTAAGATTACTGTTTTCTGGTGTTCTGATGATGGCTTAAGGATCAATGATGATGGTTCAAGGTTCACTCAGACCTTCACTATTTTGCCCCCAGCTTCTAGTTTTGACACTGTTTTTACTTTACAAGGTGTCACTATTGATCCTTCACAGAGGCGGGTAGTTCAGAGGAAGGTTGTCGAGGAGGGTGAACCCTCGAGACCTTTTTGGGAGACCTGTTTTTCTTCACGGTGGCACCACTCAGTCCATGTTTCCTCTACTGAGGCCAGCTCCTCTCATTCCTTTTTAGGAAATATCACTATATTCCCACCGGATTCAGTGACATACCAGTACCCGACTGGTATAGTAAATCATAGGTTCAGCTACTCAGGTGGATCTTTCCTGGATTTTACTCCCGATACTATGCATGTAAGTACTTTTCCTTCATCTGTTTGTTAAAGATTGCTGGGGAATTCTCTTCTGAACTTATAATTCATTTCTAGATTTTGATCAATGAGGCAAAGAGAATTGCTGCCATGTTACAGGATTGCCGGCTGCATACTGTTCATGCGGGGGACATATGGTGGGATTCCTATAGAGTAAGCATTTCATACTGTCTTTCTTTATTTCCAACTTTGGTGCAGGTTCTGATAATCTCTTGTGTGTTTATTCAGGAGTAAGTGAGTGAATCGGAATAGTATAGGCACCAGAGAGGTTAATAAGAGCACCAACAGCAGTAGTTTAAGGTATGGTATTCTTAGCATCATGGTACTAGTTCTTCCTTGGGTGGTACCAGCGGTAGTAGAGCTCCTAGGAGTGATGCCAGCGAGTCGACATCTCATCTAGCCATTGTAGGGGGTTGATTGATCTGTTACTCAGAACATTGTTAGCAATTTATGCATGTGATGTATTGTGGTACATTATGAATGTGTAAATATGGATGTTTATTATGGATGATTATTATGTGAAATGAGGATGATTATGAATGTTGTATGTATGATCTTATGAATTTTATAACCTAAATGAAGAATGATGTTTATGACTTATTTCTATATGTATGCATGATATTTATGCATGGAATCCTTAAAAGATCATGGAAAATTGCTTAGACTATCAAAAATATGCCAGTACAGTACGTAATAAAGGTGAATGCCATCAACCAGATTCATGCAACTCATCATAGAGGCATGCACCTTTAGGTTAAGCCGCATGACTCTATGCTGAGGCGTGCTTCTCAAGCCAGAAGCGTGCATGTCAGTACGCATTTTCCTTGATATTTTAGGATTCTGTTTCCTTTTCATACTAGGTTTTGATCCCTATAAAAACTATGGACAACCTTATAGCCTCCACACACATTGGCAAGCCGCTTTTCTCTAAAAATGTGAGCGAAAATTCTTTCAAGTCTCTACAGGTTCTTTTGAAGACTCTGAAGGGGAATGATTGGAATTTATTGGGGAATTACTATGCAAGCTGCTTCAAATCACTTCTGATCTAGACTTTCTTCTTATAGTATACAATATTACTATTGTTGTCAATCATCCCTTTCGGGTTTTATGATTGACTATTTTTACACTCTCCTTTTGCCTGGACAGCCCTTTCGGGTTTTCTCCCCAACGGAATTTTATTTTTCATTTTTCATTTTTTCATTTTTTCTTTCTTTTTTTATTTTTATTTTTCTAGAGAGTATTTCTTCAGTTTGTCCAGGTTAATGGGCTCAATGAACTCGTTGTCTTCCATGTTAGATAGCTTCACAGCACCCTTCGGCAGGATCTTCTTGACTAGATATGGACCCTCCTAGTTGAGCTTAAATTTACCCCTTGGATCAAAAGGAGTGGGCCTAGCCTGCTTCAAAACTAAATCTCCTTCTCTAATGGGCCTAGGCTTGACTCGTTTGTTAAAAGCTCTCGCGATTCATTGTTGATAGATCTGATTGTGGTACAGAGCTTGCTTCCTTTTCTCCTCAAGGGATAACAATTGTTGGTATTTAGCTTCAGCCCACTGGGCTTCTAGAAACTTTACTTCTAGTGCTACCCTGAGTGATATGATCTGCATCTCCACTGATAAGACAGCTTCACCCCCATGTACCAAAGAGTAGGGCATCATTCCAGTAGCACTTCTCACAATTGTGTTATACCCCATAAGAACATATGATAATTTGAACACCCAATCTTTGTAAGTCTTCACCATCTTGGACAGCATTTTCTTGATGGTTTTATTTGCTACTTCTATTGCCCCATTGGATTGTGGTCTGTATGGAGATGATCTTTGAGGTTCAATCCCCTTTTCTTGGAACAACTTTGTTATTAGTTGTTCCCCCCTAGAACTGTATCCCATTTTCAGAAACTATGTGGTGTAGCAGCCCAAATATGTGAATCAACCTCTGATCAATATACTCTGCCATATTTTAGGCCGTCATTATAGGTAAGGACACTGCTTCAGCATATTTCGAGAAGTATTCAACTGCCACTATGATGTATTTGCATCCATTTGATGCCTTTGGCCTTATCTCTCCAATGATGTCTATCCCCCATGATGAAAATGACCAAGGTGAAGATAGGTTATGTAATTTTAATGGTGGCAAATGGATCTTTTCTCCATGCAACTGAGATTTGTTGCATTTTCTAACAAACTTGATGCAGTCTCGGTCCATGGAATCCTAATAGTATCCCAGTCTCTGAATCTTCCTTGAAAGTACATAACCGTTCATATGAGGCATGCACTTCTTTCATCACATCTGCTCCCTCCTCTTTAGTAAGGCATCTAAGCAAGAGTCCTGTGAATGCTCTTCTATAGATGACACCATCATGACTTATGTAATTCCTAGACAGCATTCTCAGACCATGCTTTTGTTTCCCAGTTGCCTCTAGGGGTATTCTCTCTTGTCAATGAACTTCTACACATCATAATACCAAGGCATCTCAGTCAGCCCATACACCATCACTCTTTCTCCCTAGTAGCAAGGCATTCTAGTTCTGACTGTCACTAAAGGCTTTATGGTAACACCTTTAGGACTGTCCCACATAGATGTAAGAGTTGCCAAAGCATCAGCCATCTTTTTTTCTTCTCTAGGTAAACGCATGAAAGAACATCTTTGGAATTTGGCTACCACCACTTGTACCTACTCAAAATAAGGTTTTAGCTTTTCATCCCTAACTTCCCATTCTTTCATGGCTTGGTTGATTAACAACATTGAATCCCCAAATACTACTATTTCTATTGCACCCGTGGCACCTGCTCCTTCTAGCCCAAAGATACAGGCTTCATACTCCGCCATATTATTTGTGGCCTAAAAGTCAAGTCTTTTGGCTAATGGTATGTTTTCTCCTTCTAGAGTAATCAAGACTGCACCAATTCCGGCTTCTTTATTATTCACAGCTCCATTAAAGTACAACCTCTACCCTTATACTTCAATTAGGTTCAAGTTTTCATTGGGGAAGTCAAACTCCCAAGAGTCTTCTTCCTCTATTGGATTCAATGCTAGGAATTTAGCCACTGCTCTACCCTTGATCATTTTTTTGGTCACATGCTGAATGTCAAACTCAGTGAAAAGGGCAAGCCATTTAGCAAATTTGCCAATTAGTACCGGTGCTTCAAATACATGTCTTAGAGGATCCACTTTTACTACTGCCTCGACTTGGTATGACTGGAAATAGTGCCAGAGTTTCCTAGTTATCTAGATCACAACTAAGCATGTTTTTTTATACCAAGTCATATTTGGATTCTTAAGGCAGCAACTTCTTGCTCAAATAGTACATTGCATGCTCCACTCCGCTCTCATCTGCTTAGGCCATTATGGCACCAATTGCTTCATCTTCTAATGCCATGTATAATATTAAGGGCCTTCCTACCTTTGGTGGAAGAAGGACAGGTGGAGTCATTAAATACTTTTTTACTACTTAGAAGGCCTCTTGGCATTGTTCATTCCACTCTTTTGGTTGATTTTTTCTTAATAGCTTGAAGATCGGTTCTCATATGGTTGCCAGTTTTGAGATAAACTGACTAATGTACTGGAGCTTCCCAAGAAAACCTCTAATTTTTTTTCTGTTTCTGGCTTCGACATTTCTTAAATTGCTTTGACTTTGTTTGGATCCACTTCTATTCCTTTCTGGCAGACTACATATCCCAACAACTTCCTGGATGTGACCCCTAAAATGCACTTCTTTGGATTTAGCCTTAGATTATACCTCTAAACACTAGCAAGGAACTTATCTAGAGCCTTGAAGTGTTCTTCTTGGGTAGCTGACTTCACCACCATATCATCTACATACACCTCTACTGCCTTATGCATCATGTCATGAAAAAGGGCTGTAGCCATTCTTTAATAAGTTGCCCCTGCATTCTACAAACCAAATGGCATCACCTTGTAGCAGTATACCCCCCCATTCAGTGATGAAAGCAGTTTTCATCTTGTCAATTAAAGCCATCATAATCTAACTATATCTAGTACTGTGAACTGAACTTCAAATTCAATTAGGCCAACTTTGACTTTGGTAGTGAAGGTTCCTTCCACACTTCTTTTAGAATCATCATAAGCCCTAATGACCAAGTTAGAAGGCTTAAGATCTGCGGTAGCCAGGCCCATCTTGGGAAGAATCTTAGCAGGACATATATTTATAGAAGATCCATCATCCACCATAACATAGGAGGTCTTTCTCCCATTTAACGTAACAGCTATATATAGGGCCTTGTTGTGATCCTTCCCTTCCAGAGGTAAGTCATCATCGGTGAAAATAATCTCACCGGGCTATCATGTCATCTGAAGTAGTATTTCAGGAATCTAGATTTGAGATAAGGCCTTGACTAATGCTTTTCTATGGGCTTCAGAATGAACAAGAAGATCCTATATGCTAGCATTGACCTTGGTCTTCTTAAGCTGTTCAGTGATCAGATCTTCCTTGGCCTCCTTTCTATCAGAACTCTTTACTACTTCTTTTCTGGATTCCTCCATTGGTTGCTTCCCAAGTCTTTCCTCTGATAATCTTTACCACTTCTAGTCATATGCCCTACCACAGGCTTCTTATTCTGGATCAACTGAATCACATTATCAGTCTCAAATTCATCTTCACTAGAGTTGTACCAAGCATCGAACATGTACACATCCTTAACCCTTCCATCGTCCTTGACTTCATGCATATAGGCTTCAAGCTCACTATCTAGGAAGGGTTTTTCATTATTCAGGATCTCAACCAATTTCTGGACATGGTTTTGAGCTATGTAATCAAAGGACTTAGTCACTTCTACCTCGACTAAGTTCTCCTCAGAAGGTTTGATTTCTCCAATTAGGTTAAATTCAGTCTCTTGACTCTCGAAAGAAGCTAGGACTTCCACTTCAGAGAGACCCGAGTCTATGGTCATGGTTTGGTTTGGAGGTGGAACATTTTGATAGTTTGGTAATGGGTTAGTCTTCGTGTTTGGCTGTCTGTTTTCTGGGTCAGTTATTTTTCCACTGTCATTGAGCTCTTGGACAACATGTTTAAGTTTTATGCAATTGTTGGTGAAGTGGCCTTTTGTCTGGTGGAAATGGTAGTAAGCATTTGGGTTGTAATTTGGGGCATTGGTGTTTGGTGGATTTCGAGCGGGTTGTGGTTGAAGTAGGCCTTATCTTTCCAGACATTCAAAGAATTTGGACAAAAGGTGGTTGAAATTAGGGAACTTTCTGACAGCATTCACTTCCACATTCCTTGAGGATTGAGCAGTGGCTCGATTGCCCCCTCTACTAGGCTGACTCTTCTTCTTATCATTTTCCATCTCCTCGACCTGAAGACCATTATCATACAAGTCATCAAACGTCTTAGGATTCATAGTCTGCAATTGTTTGACCATTTTAGGCAAAACATTTCACACCATAATGCAAACTTGGTCTTTCTCAGAGGGTTTGTTCTTTATCAAGGCAGTCTTATTCCTCCAATGGATTAAGTATTCAGAGAAAGATTCACCTTCCTTCTTCTTGGTCATCTCTACATCCCTAAGTGATACTTCTAGGTGAGCATTGTAAGCAAACTACATCACAAAAGCACTACACAGTTCATCCCAGTCAGCTTGTATAATGTAAAACAAGCAATGGTACCACTTAGATGATGCTCCTTCTAGTGACAAAGGAAAGAAGGCCACTTTCACTACAGGAAAAAATAAGCATCAACGACGGACACAATTTTCGTCGCAAAATTAAAGAAATTGTGACAAATTGGATGCAAAGTGGGACCAAGTTACTTTGTGGATTAGTTTTTGCGACGGATAAACCTGTCCGTCGTAAAGTTAGTCACAAATTTTTTGCGGGAACTACGCGCCAGAATTCCTTGGGAGGGCGCCAATATCTGCGATGGAGCGAGGATTTTTTACAAAGGTCTATGGTAGCAAAATTTACGACGAAAATCATGTTACCGTCACAAATTGAGGAGCGGGATATTGAAATTTTTGAATTAAATATATGCGACGGACACGTGTTATTTGCGACGGAAGTGTCTGTCGGAGTTTTTTCAAGTATAAAAGGAAAAAGACAAAACCCTAAATCAGTAGACCTCTATTTCCTCTGCATTTGCATAATCTACCTTCTTTCTTCTCTCTGAACTCTGGCCAGCTGCCGGCGTCGTCATCCAACACTAACCAACGCCACCATCAAATGCCAGCCAACCCGACGTCGTCATCTCTTCCTCGTCCGTTATCGCCGCCCCGGTCGTCTCCAGTTCCTCCCTCCATCATCACTGCCAACCTTCTCCCTACTCCCTCTGCTGCTACTCGTCGCCGGCAGCGTCTTCACCATCATCGGAGGTAAGTTTTTTTTTCTTGTTTTAGGTTAATAATTAAATTAAATAATAGATTTGTTAATTTTAGGTTAGAGTATATTTACTGTAATTTATAATTAATTTTCTGTAATTTGAAATAATTAGCTAATATTAGGTTAATTAATTTCTAATTTTCTAAATTTTTTGGTAATTAATTGTTAAATTTGTTAATGAAATATATATTAAGAAGATGTAAACAAAATTAAATGAAAATTAATTTTCTTAAATTTTAGGTAATATGAGAATTAA
>CANYLF010962937.1:0-10964 GCA_948193215.1 Bocquillonia castaneifolia | reverse complement strand
CATTATTAATTGTAAAGCTGTTATTGAACCTTGCCATGATGAGATAAAGTAGTTGGTTTAGTGTTTAATGTGTGTAAACCTATAGTTGATTGGTTTATTGCATTGTTGCATAATTATGTTTGCCCTGTTCTTCAATTTAGGTTTTTGGTTTTAGGGTCTATTCAAAACTGTTGCTGATCATGGTTGCTCTTTTTGACTGCAAAATTGACAGGCATGTTGCAAAATAACAAGATGTGGTAAAATATTTTGACTCCATAGTTGGAGTCATACTTTTGTTACTGAAAAGTAAACTCATTTATATAAGGTGAAAGTTTATATTTTTTCTTTTAGATGGTTTGATTACTTTTTTTCCCCTGTTAGCTGTACTCTCCTTAGCATTTAGCTCTTTTCCTTTACCTTCGTATGCTTGGACCAGAAGAAAAAAGTGTGATTTTATCCTTCTTTAACGCAAAAGACCTTCTTGAAGTGTGTTGCATGAAAGCAGGCCTCATTCTGTCTTGTGGTAAAATTAATCAACAAGGATGCGAGTCTAACAAAATATGACTATATATAAGTTGGATAGTTTTGTTGGGCTTTCCCTTTTCTTCAGTTATTTGGTTGTTTTATGAATGTATTTGTTTTGACATTCTTGCTGAAACATTGAATAGCTGCTTTCATCAATAAGGATGTTCCAGGAATATATTTTTAGATTGTCAACAGCCATGACATGGAAATTTATTTGGAGAATGTGAATTAAGTTGAAGTTTTCTGCAGTTATGGGGAGAAACACTTGAAAATTGGTACATTATGTTGGCTGCAGTTTATCCTCTGTATTGTTGAACCTATGGTGTCATTCTTGGTAATATTACATATCTGGCCAGAAGCTTTTACTCTGACTGTATATATTCTTATAGTTAAGTTAAAAAAATTTTATTACTTAAAATAAGCAAGGTCAATTACATTGTTTAATGGTCAAGTAAGGCTTCTACTCTGGCTGTATTTCTATGCTGTATTTCTGTTGCATATAGTATCAATCAAAAGAAAAAGAAAGTGAAAATTATTTTTTATTCTTCTTGCTTCAGAATAATGCTTTCTCCATTTTTTTATCATTTCTATTTGATCTTTATGGTTTTGCTGATTTGCCATTTATTACCTTTGTCTGATATAATATTACATCTGGCTGATATAATAATAAGTGCAAACACGGTATGCTTTTTCTTTAAATTTAATGTCTTCGATGATATTGTCCACTTGGGGGCATTCTTTAATGTGGTTGTGGAGTCTATGTGGATAATTGATTTGTATGTCACTTTTTATTCACTTAACTGACCAGTTAAAATGGTGGTATGGACACAATTGTTTAGAAAATTATATTCTTTGGTCTTCTGCTCATCTAAGATCTTTTTTTTTTTGTTTCAGAGGGTTGCTGACATGGCTTTCTTTGCTGAGGATGTTCATCTTTTGGCTAGGTATCATTCTTTCTGCATTATGTGATTTCCCAGTATGGTATATTTCTGGGTATTCTATTATTATGACGTTTTTTGTGCAGTGCTGGTGTAGACGGGCGGATTAATGTCTGGAAAATTTCTGAAGGTTCTGATGAGGAAGATAAGCCACAAATTACAGGGAAGACTGTTATTGCCATTCAAATAGTGGGAGAGGGAGAAATTAAAAATCCAAGAGTTTGTTGGCACTGTTACAAACAAGTATGAGAATCATTTGCTTATCCTTAATGGACGAGTCTGCTTTTGCTTGGCTTTTTTTTGTTATGTCTTTTGTTTGTGATGTTGCTGTTTCTTATGTAGATTACAAGTTGAACTGCCATTAATTTCAATCTACAATCGATTCTTATGTTCCTTGTGGCCTAATTTTTTCAACTTACTATAGGAAATTTTGGTAGTTGGAGTTGGTAAGCGTGTTCTTAGGATCGACATTAACAAAGTTGGAAAAGGTGGGCTATATTCACCAGAAGCACCTCTTTTGTGTCCTGTTGACAAACTGAATGACGGTATCCAATTGGTTGGCACACATGATGGGGAAGTGACTGATTTATCAATGTGCCAATGGATGACTACCCGCTTGGTTTCTGCTTCCATGGATGGCACGGTTTGTATTTGTCCTTTTCTTTTGGCTGCATTTGATTTCATGAATTTTTTGTTTCTTTCCTAAATTTCTTTTGAACATGTTTGTTTGAGGCATGCTGGTTTTTGTGCATCTTTTATGTAGTGAAAGAAAGTTCTGAAAAAACTTGAATTAGATTTTCATGTTTTTGGCTTTTTGAAAACCTTGGATTTGGTTTGACGTTAGAAATGATTTGAGCAAAAAGATTGTAGGACACAGAGAAGTGGGTAGTTGGCTTTTAGGCTGGAGTTATAAGTAGAAAACTAATAACATGTTTTAAGGCTGAACTCTCTTCTTTAGTATTTCGACCAGGGATAATTTGATGTGTCATGTACATTTTTTTATACCTTTCCCCTTCACATGCCTTGGTAGAGTGCTCCTTCACTCTATTATGGTAGGATTCTTCCTCATCTTTATCCCCGATATCCCATTGGTGATTTGCATTGTGGCTTTGCAATCTTTTGTCATGTTAAAATGTGTTTATGCTTGATTAATGCATTCTCATATTGCTTAATCAGTATCATGAGTCTCTTAGCATGTTGGTAGAATTTAAATTTCTGGATTTTTAAAAGCTTTTCTATGTGCTGAACTAAAGGATTCTGGATACAAGAATAGATATTAGATGTGTTTGTGTCCAAGTAATAGAAATCTAAATTCTTGATAGCATTTTGATGATTTGACCCTTTTGTACACGGTTATGAGAATTGACATGAAACTATAGAGAGCGATCTTTATGTTATTGTACTTGGGTTTCTTTCCTAACCTTTGGCAAATTAGTTTATTAGTGCCCTGGCTGCTTTCTGTTTTCCCATTTGCAGATTCGTTCATCATTTGGTGTTTTTATTTGTTTATTTTTTTGTCCTGTATAATTAAATATGTATAGAGATGTCTTCCAAGCATAATGGCTTTGAACATTTGTTTGATTTTAAAATCTATGTGTAAGTTTCCATGTTCTGTTTTAATTTTGATTGATTCATCAACTTAATAACTTATTTTTGGTGTTGATTCAATTTTCTTATCACAACCAGATTAAGATCTGGGAGGATCTCAAGGCATCACCTCTTGTGGTACTGAGACCACATGATGGTCAGTCTGTTTACTCGGCCACATTCTTGACTGCTACCAACCGGCCGGATCACATAATACTTATCACAGCGGTACATGTTACTAATATCTTTCTCTTTGTCGGTTAAGTCCTCTATTCATGTTTGTGATAGCCAAATGTGGAGACTCTAGGTTGCTTTTTTCAAGTTATTAAGTTGATTAAGCACTTTCTAATTTATTGGGCTGGTATGTGTCGAAGCTTCTGAAAATGTAATTTTGAATTGGTGTTTTGGAGAATCACTGCTTCAGATTCAGTTTTCAAGATTAATTTATCTATGTTCATGCTATTTAATTATGCAAAATTTGTGAACAGGGGCCTCAGAATCGGGAAGTAAAGATATGGGTATCAGACAAGGAAGAGGGTTGGCTGTTACCTAGTGATGGTGATTCATTGAATTGCATTCAGACTCTAGAGCTGAAAAGTTCAGCTGAACCTCGAGTTGACGATGCATTCTTCAATCAAGTTGTAGCTCTTTCCCAAGTGGGTCTCATTTTACTTGCAAATGCTAAGAGGAATGCAATATATGCTCTACACTTGGATTATGGTTCTAATCCAGCAGCAACCCGCATGGATTACATATCGGAGTTTACTGTCACCATGCCTATCTTGAGTTTAACGGGGACCAGTGATGTTATACATGGTCAGTCTGTTGCTCAAATTTATTGCGTCCAGACACAGGCTATTCAACAGTATACTTTGGATACATGCCAGTGCTTGCCACCATTGTTGGAGAATGTCGGTTTAGAAAAGTTGGATTCTAATATTTCACATGATCTAGCTAATGTTGAAGGTGTTTCTGCTTTGGATTCACGTGGAAGTAACTTCTCTGACATTCCAACCTCTGTTCCAATTGATGCTGCCACTTTGCAAGAAATTCCCTCTTCAAAAATTGACTCTAAACCAATTGTTGTGTCCAATTCAACTAGTGATGCTGACATAACTCGTGTTCCATCATCTTCTCTTTCCATGACAAGTAAGGGTTTCGCTGAGGTTATTGCAAGGCTTGAATCTGGCCCTTCATCTGGTGAACAGAGTCCAAATCAGCCCGTCATTGAATATTCAGTTGACCAGCAGATGGACACTATTCATGCAAATGTATCAGATGTTCCTTCTTTGGGTTGTGACTCGAGGACAGATGAGAAGAAAAGTTCACAAGATGATAATTCTGGCATGCTTAATCCACCTGTAATGTTTAAACATCCAACTCATCTAATAACTCCTTCAGAGATTTTAATGGGTGTTTCATCTAATTGTAATGAGGACAAGATTGAGGAAGCAAATATTCAAGATGTAGGTGTCAATACTGATGTTAGTAATGCAGAGGTGGAGGTCAAAGTAGTTGGTGAAACAAAATCTACTCAGAATGGTGAATTTAGCCTCGGAGGAGAAGCTAAAAGTTGTGTTCCGGAAAATAAGGAGAAGTTCTTTTGCTCTCAGGCTTCAGATCTTGGCATTCAGGTCGCAAGAGAGTGTAGTGCCATATCAGCAGAAAATTATTCCATGGAGGAAGCTCAGCAAGTGGATAGTGTTGGCGGTGCAGAGTTTCTTGCCCAACATTCTAATGGAAATGAAGATGAAGTCCATGACTCCACAAAAGATGTACAAGAGAGAGTTTCTGAGTCAATCATACCCACAGTAGTTCCACAATTAACGCCAAGTACGAAGGCGAAGAAGCAAAAGGGCAAAAGTTCTCAAGCATCTGGGCCATCTTCTCAATCTCCAAGTGCTTTTAATTCAGCAGACTCTTCTAATGAACCACCTGGGACTTCAGAAGCTGCGTTTTCTCAAATATTTGTGATGTCGGAGATGCTTAGTCAGGTAAATTTATGGACTTTTGACCCCACCATGTTTGCATGATGTCGGCTCTCATAAATTTAAGTAACTTCAGTCATTGTAAATAATTTACAAATGCTTTACACATGGTTTTCCAATAGATTAATGACATGCTCATAAATTTTAAGTAACTTCGTTCATTGTAAATAATTTTCAAATGCTTGACACATGGTTTTCGAATGGATTAATACTCATGCATAACATGTTCAGCAGAATTATAGGCAATTCTTGTCATTTTAATGAGGTTTGTGGCCCACTTTCTTTTACCACCTTCGTTGTTTTTTTTTTTGGTTCTCTTTCTTTCTCTCTCTTTTCCCTTTTGCCAAATATAAACAGTTTTTCTATTAACAAGGATTGATGTTCAGAGTCATAAATAGATAGGAGTTGTACAAGTGAGCTAAAGGCTTGGTATGCCTTAACAAAATTTGGCTTGCACATTGATGAGTGGTAGTAGAAGTGTGACGTGAGGATTGTAAGCATCTGCTTGCCCACACAAAAGATTGTGCTATAGACTGTCGAGGTGCTTGATCACTGCTTAGGTCAGGCCAACTCTCGTGAGCGTTTGCAAATTAGTGGCCATGGTATGGCACATCCTTAACATTAGACAAACAATGTCATTTAGAGAATGGGACTTCTTGAACCTACCTTAAATTGTGCCAAGGATCCCCAATCTGGTGTTTTCTTTGAGTTTGAAGGGTAGATGAAAAAAGAAAGGTTTGGGATCATGGTCCAATGTTTGATTTTCTTGTGTAAAGATTATTAGAAACAAACACAAATGGGGGAGATGTCCCTGGGAGTGATAAAATTTAATAGAAAACATAAAAGGAAAAAAAGGTGTAGAGAAGAAATTATTTAGAGATCAGAGAGTTCATAGTTAGATAATGAGACCCGAGATTCACGTTGATGTCAGCTACCTGTAAAGGTTCTAGATCTGATCCTGGTATAGGAGAAGAGAGTTGGGAGACAGTGAAGGCTTTTTTGTGTTAAAGATGAATATTTCACTTAGGAATCCTTGCATTCCTCCCTAAGGGACATCTTTTACTTCCTTTTGGCATTGAAAAAATGGTGATTGAAGGTTGGATCCATAACTTCGGCCTGTGTTGTGAAATTTGACGAATGCATGCTTTGTGAATTATAATCTTCTATTGAGTACTTTACCAAAATTTGATACTACATGCTGCTAAGTCCTTGGTTAGCTTTTATGCATATGTATCATGTTCTTGCCAAAATTTTTCTTGCTACCAAAACCCAAAAAGGAAAAGAATATAGGACAAGGAAATGGTGGATCTACGTGCGAAATTGAATTTCCGGATTTACTCTTTACCATAATGTCATCATATTGTGTATGCTGAACAATTATACTACTGTCAAATATGATGTTGCTATTTGTCTATTTTTGCAGTTAATGGCCACACAGAGAGAGATGCAGAAGCAGATGTCAAATGCTGTTGCTGTCCCTGTTTCTAAAGAATGTAGAAGACTGGAGGCAGCGTTAGGGCGGAGCATTGAGAAAGTCGTCAAGGCAAATACTGACGCATTGTGGGCTCGTTTTCAAGAAGAAAATGCAAAGAATGAGAAATTATTGCGGGATCACACACAGCAAATATCAAGTTTGATTGCTAACTTTGTCAATAAGGACTTGACAGGCATGTTGGAAAAAGCAGTGAAGAAAGAAATAGCTTCAGTTGGACCAGCTGTAGCTCGTTCGATATCTCCAATCCTTGAGAAAACAATATCTTCAGCTATTGCAGAGTCATTCCAGGTTAGAAATTTAAAATGGAGTCTTTTTACATGACATTCAACAATTTGTAACTGAGGTGTTGCACTGCAGAGAGGAGTAGGTGATAAGGCAGTAAATCAACTGGAGAAATCAGTTAATTCAAAACTTGAAGCAACTGTCGCCAGACAAATTCAAGCACAGTTTCAAACTTCTGGAAAGCAGGCTCTCCAGGTATGCACGATTTCAACTTCTTGTAATTCACATGAAGTCATGAACAATAAATTGCCTGATAAGAACTTGGAGGGCCATTTTCTAGTCCATGTAAGATAGAAAGCAGGCTAGTCTCTGAAAATGCCCCGGCTTGTGCATGGGAAGAAGAAGACAGAAGGTTGTTTGGAACAAGTAATCTTTCTCAGGGTACTCCAATGCAAATCTCATAGATTTGCAACCCAAGGAGTTGCAGGTTGTAGCTGAAGGACAACCACTTATGCAAGCTTGTTTGGTAGTAGGAAGAGAGCTTCCTGCCTGAACCTGCTTTAGAGGGACCATGGCATGCTGATGAAATTTTGTTGAAATAATATGTAGAATTACATGAACATTTTTCCCTTAGCATACACCATCTGATATTAATGTCCAGTGCTTTTTAGATTAAACCTTTATAATTCTCATGCAGGATGCTTTGAGGGCTGGCCTGGAATCTTCAGTTATCCCTGCCTTTGAGATGTCGTGCAAAGCCATGTTTGAGCAAGTAGATACCACCTTTAGGAAAGGGATGGTTGAACATACAACCGCCGCTCAGCAGCATTTTGAACATGCTCATTCTTCACTGGTCCTTGCTTTAAGGGTGCGTATTCTTTTGTCAGGTTATGAAATTTGTTAAGAAGGGGACACCAACTCTTTCTTCTTCTACCAACATAAAAGTGATGCTTTGCAATATGTGGGTACTTAGAGATGTCATGTTGAATTAGAACTCAAGTTGATGAAGTGTCGCTTAAATGATGAATCTTAATAGCATGCACTTTCTTTGAGCAATATGCCTACTATTAAGTTTTGAGCTTCCTTCAGATGAGATATCTTGTTCATCATCTGGGATGAATAATATAATGGATATGAAGTACATGATTTGGCTTTATGGTCATTTTACCTGGTGATTTGGGTTCTTCAATGACGAGTTTTTTTGAAGCCTTGATTATAACTGGTATAATAAACTGATGTGGGACTTTCTTGGAATTTAAATTAGAACAGTTTGGTGTTGCCCCTGCTTTCTGTGCAAGTACTTCTGTTCCCCACTGTTTATATCAATTCTGCTACTGACTTGATGTATGCAGGAGACCATCAACTCAGCGTCCTCATTGACCCAAACATTGAGTGGGGAGTTGGCTGAAAGTCAAAGGAAGCTGTTAGCTCTTGTGGCTGCTGGTGCAAACTCAAGTGCTGCAAATCCTCTGGTCACACAACTGAGCAATGGACCTTTGGCTGTTCTCCATGAAAAGGTTTGTTGCTTAAGAATGTAGCTGCCTATAGCCGTCAATTATTATTAGGTATTCTGGGAATCTCTAATTTTAAACATTTTTCCTGAATGTTTAAGGTTGAGTCACATTCGGATCCTACAAAAGAGCTATCAAGACTGATATCTGAACGCAAATATGATGAAGCTTTCACCAATGCCCTACAAAGAAGTGACTTGTCCCTTGTATCCTGGTTATGTTTGCAGGTTCCTGTCGTACTCTATTTCTGATTTTTTTTAATGTGATGTGA
Organism: Bocquillonia castaneifolia; assembly: GCA_948193215.1. Taxonomy (NCBI): domain Eukaryota; kingdom Viridiplantae; phylum Streptophyta; class Magnoliopsida; order Malpighiales; family Euphorbiaceae; genus Bocquillonia; species Bocquillonia castaneifolia. The sequence goes on along the minus strand of CANYLF010962937.1, from coordinate 2,448 downwards.
TGACATTTGTGTGCAGTTGGAGAAGTGTTATTTATTCATTTATTTTTTGGGTAATGAAGTTTGTTTTAATATCGTCTTAAATTTTATTTTATGTTGATTCAATAATAAGAATGTAGATGTCTATCTCTGCATTTTATCCTTGTATCCTTTCTGATTAGCCTTGCAAGTTTTCAAGAATCACTACTACAGCGTCATTCAATAAATGTCCATTATTTTATGTTTTTGTCGCATTCTTTTCTAAATGCTATATGCATCTAATCTGCCAATGGATCTTGAAATTGGCATGGAATAATTAGTCATTTAATGCTTAGTCTGCTTTTTCTAGGTTGATTTGCATGGGATCTTAGCAGTGGAACCGGTTCCCATGAATCAAGGAGTATTGCTCTCACTTCTACAGCAGTTGGCCTGTGATGTGAGCAAGGACACGCCTCGGAAGCTTGCTTGGATGACAGATGTGGCAGCTGCCATAAACCCAGCTGACCAAATGATCTTAATGCATGCGCGCCCCATCTTTGAGCAAGTATATCAGATCCTGCATCATCAACGGAGCTCACCTGCAGTTACTGGTGCTGACATCTCAACCATTCGTATTCTCATGCATGTTATCAACTCCAAACTGACGACCTGTAAATGATTATTGCATCTCAACCATTGTGCAAAAAATAACGATTTTAGAAGTAGAAACTTTGTACAAATCTCGGTTGGTTTATATGAAGGGCCTTTGATCATTTAATTTTCTTTTTAGTCACAGAAATTATGAAGATAGGAGTTTAGTATCTAGAGGGAAGAGTACTTTCAGTTCGGGCGATTGACTTCACCCTGCCCTTGATCTTTTTCATAGTTCGAAGTGCAAAAATTGATTTTGATTTTTCTGGATTTCCTGACCTGGCTGTTCAGATTATGGTTAAAATCACTTTAGTTGCATTCATTTTTATTTTTAGCCCTTGGTGGCATTTACATTCTCTGCAAATATTAGACAGACAAAACTGCATATACTTATTTGACAATCCGATGTGGGTGATGATATGCTTAAGCTATTAACGATTCTAGCATTTTGGTTTCAGATGGCTTGGTTAGTTTCTGGATTTATAATATTCTCAAACTGAATGATTTGATTATGGGTTAAGATTTAGTTGAATTTAAAGGTAACAATTATTGTGCTCACCCATTTTATGTGCTTCAGTAATTTAATGTCTGGGTCATTTATAATTTGAGATGGGAAAATCAACATAGCAGAAAAAATATTGTTAAGTCAACATGACAGATTACTAAAGCTCAAGTTTTTGTGATTTTTAGGAAAATCAGCCTAGGAGAAAACAATATTGTAAAGTCAACATGACAGATTTTGTAGAATTCAACAATTGTTGCAGTTTGTGATCTTCTTGTTGTTAATATTCAGATGTATGCCTAATGCGTCTAAATTCAACATTCATATAACCACAAGCATCTTCAACTAATTTAGAAAAGTCATATGTAGATTCATTATGCATGTTTTCACTTATAATCAAGTCTACCTTCTCGCCATGATGTCTCTAAAATGTATAATCATTAAAAAATCATTCTTAAACAAATGCAACTCATATTTTCCCAGTCACCAAAATAGTATTTCTATGTACACACGAGGAGATCTTATCATATTCCCCACTTTTTATAGAACTAAATACGCAATTTATATGGCTATCAACACCATTTATATATTCTTTATTAGGTTTGTCATTATATTCAGCCAGTTTTTATCCAGTGTCATTCCTAAATTAAAATAAAATCAAGTAATATGAAAAAAAAAGAAAAAAATATAAAAAAAACTTAAAATCAACTTGGTTTTAATGTGTTTGAATCCTTACTCACTGACAATGTTATAAGATTAAGAGATTCAACAATAAGCTTCTAAAGGAGTGACAAAAGTACTCAATTGATGGCTATTATTTATCCAAATCACTAATTTGAGATAGAATTAATAAAAACTAGCCAAGAGGCCCGTGAAATGCGTGGGAAATTTTTATTTTAAAAAAATTTATAGATTTTTATTAATTATTGAAAATATATACAAAAATATTATATAAAATACTAAATTGAATTTAAAAATATAAATTTTTTATGAGCTTTATAAATTTAAAATTTTTATTAAAATATAAAATTTATACAATTAACTTCAATTTTTTATATTTTTGTTAATATATGAGATAGCCAAGTAGAGTTACTTTGTTTTTTACAAAGTAGCTGTCAAATTTGCCAAAAAATATATGAAAAGTAATAATAATAATAATAATAATCAAATTATGCATTAATAAAATTTTAAAATACTTTGTGAAAAATTATTCATATTCTATAAATTAAAAATTGAAAATAAAGAATAAAATACATATTTAAAATAAATCTAAATATATTAGTATTGATTTAAAAATTCATAAAATAAATTAATAAATTGGAATTATAAGTATGAACATA
>CANYLF010962588.1:0-18616 GCA_948193215.1 Bocquillonia castaneifolia | reverse complement strand
CAACAAAATTACCGTAACCTTTTTTCATTAAATCCTATATTTTAAACTTTGTAACAAAATTACCGTATCCTTTGATGTATTTTTCAATACACTATATGCTATTATTTTTGTTTCTATTTTTAACATTCCAATAATTTTATGATAATGATATGGAATCAAAAATAATTTTTAATCAAGAAAAAAAATTGATTAATCAGCTACCAAACCACCAAATATATAAATATTCTAGAAAATACATCATTTTAAATAACAATATCAAAGTAAAGATACATGCAATTTAATTTAGATATAAATACCTAATAAAGACAAACAGACAAATGACAGTTGCATTAAATGGAAATCGTCATGTACATAATATTAAATTTAATACTAAAAATATATGATTGCTCAATTCACATTTTTTTCCTTCTTGCAAGCTATATCTTTTCGATGTAACATACATAACACCTAATTCTCAAATAAACATCATTATTTTTAATGAGAACAATTATCATAATGTTAAAAAAGAAACGAAAATTCAAGTATATGATTTAATGAAAAGAAACGAAAATTGAAGTATATGATTTAATGAAAAACACACTAAAGAATATGATAGTTTTGTTACAAAGTTTAAATACAATGTTTAGAGAAAAAAGGTAATTAGACCTTTTAAATTTTAACCACCGTCTTCGAATTTGTCTCATCTTTCAGGAGCTAAGAATTTCATTAACGGATAGGGAAAACAAACTGTACTTTCACAAACCTCAAAAGGGAATCTCACCACTAGGTTACAAACAAAGTCCCGTTTCTATCATCTTTTACCTCAGCTTTCTATGGCGCACTTCCCTTGAAAAGAATTTAAGCTGTAATACTTTCAAACAGCAGATCACATTTACAAAATTACAACCAATCATGTACAATTTTTGTTGAGCCCTAGGATTTCTTTTACTTCTCAATGCCTTGCTGCAGATATTGTATCAAGTCATAGCCTGCGGTAGTCCATTTGTTGTAGGCATCTGTGCATACACGAATCATAAAATTGGCAGCTTCACGCTCACTCATCTCTGGATGAAATCTCTTGCGGAGATTTCCAATTGGGTCACCCCTACTGAAGCAAGGTAATCCACTGTCTAGCATCAACAGCACTGTGTTGATTATTCCGTCCATGTAACGGCGAGCTGCTAGGTATCCCTTGACACACAAGCTGTTGACCAGAGATGATTAGGAAACTCATTTTCTAATAATATTTCTTCATATGTGCGGGAATGTCCAAGAAAATGCACATTACCTTACAAATTGGGTCCAGGTTTCGCTCTTCATAACACCAGAGGGATCTAGTAGTTGAGTCATCTCATGGCTCAGCTTGAAGTGTGCACTCTCAAAGCGCATATTCCCACCGGGTGATGTTTCCAAGATGAACCCAAAATCGATATGAACAAGCCTTCCCATCCTGCATTGGCATACATGTTAGGGTCAGTTATTATCTTTTCTTCTCGTTTCCTACTCTTTCACTTTAAACCCCTAAACTAGCAAGTATCAAAAAGAAATTAGCTGGAAATGCTTAATATATAACATGAACAGAGAAACTGATTGAATCCAATATGTCATCTTCCTTTTCAACTAGGTCAATTGGCAAAGATTATAGATGCTAATGCAATACCCTGATTCCCTAGTAGTTGCAAGTCAGAAAATGGCAAAATGAGGAGAAAGGGGCAAAATGGCAAAAGATCTCATACTCGTCAAAAAGAAGATTCCCATTATGTCTATCCTTCGGCTGAAGCAAAAGACTGGCAACAGCATAACCAGCACTGCTAATAATGAAGTTCTCACGTGCAGCTTCAAAACTAGGAGAGCCTACAGGCCCAAAATCTTGTTGAAAAATCTCATACAAACCACCATCTGTTGTTTCACCCATCTGACTTCTGCTGCGAGTATCAGGCACAACCTGTTCCATCAAATATAACTACTAAGGAAAGGAACTTCCATCTAATATTACATTTGAACTAAGAGATGAGGTTTATGATGATAGCTTTTAACATATAAACAGAAGAAGACCGCAGAGCATTTTTCCACCTAACAAAGATGATTGTCATTTATTTAACCCAGGCCATCCAAAATATGAAATTATGAATGGCCAAGATTGTGTTGCTCATTATGTCTATGAGCAACACAAAACATGCTGTGTAACTGGAAAGATGCCATATAGTAAGGCCACTTCAGCATCAAGCACCAAATCAAATCATGGATAAATTGCACAAATTCCCAAAAAGAAACATAAAAACAAGTGTTCAAATATTTCGATTGATTTGCTGACACTGTAAAACAGGAATTAATTTTATCAATTTGAAGAACACTGAACCAGAAAACTTTCAATTCCTTCCAAGTTCTTCTCTAAATACTCCCAATTGTAGATCCCAGTTAGCAATGTGATCTGGCAATTTAACAAAATGCAGATTGCAGGAAAAGAGGCGAAAAAGTACCAGAGTTGCCCAAACACTTATAAAATTGGGAAATTTCTTATACATGGAAAATTTTCAAAACAGAATGAAATCATTGTAACTTCAACCTACAACACAAAGCACAAATATATGAGCCCTGCAATGCAAATTACAAGTACTTTTTTTTTGGTTAAAGAATAACCTAATATGGCATTGCATGAATCAATAGTATCTGGTATGTGAATCTTGATTCATATCTTAATTATCTGGAAACAGTATACACATTTTTTATGAACATGCTACGTTTTCATATGTGGCTCAAAAGACTCTCCCCTAGTCATGCACAGCACTCAAAGCAGTACCCAGAAATCTCACCTCTATAATGCCTCTCTCTGGTCCAGTTGGAAGAACACCATATGGAAACAAATAAAGATTAAGTCCAACTGCTTGAAATATGTCTCTAAGAAGTGAAATCACTTGAAGTGCAAGAACATCTTGTCTACAATCGTCTCCAACCTTCAAAAAGAAGCACCTCTTGTGTAAATAAAGCTTAAATTAATATTTGGGTTCACAAACTAGGCAATGCATTTGAATCAAAATAACAAAATTTTCCAGCCCAGTAACCACAACGTAAATTACCCCACTATCTATAATATGAAGTTTTAATAAACTCATGTGAACTCACAGGACTACACTTTGTATTACTGAAGACACAATATATTCTAAAACTGCACTGTTTTATCCTTATCTTATTTCATAATAATTATAACCAAAGAATTTGTTTACTATTGAATGTGTTAATTTACGGTTTTATTGAGGTTGCTCTACATTCTACAATATGAAAAGAGAATCCTATTTTTACAATTAAAATGATAATTTTCTGGATTTAAACTTTATAAAGATAATATTACTTTCTATATTGTTGTGACAAGTAATCTGCTTTTACACATGTTTTACAATCTAGTATTGTACGCATAATTAATAAATCAAAAAGATTTGAATATTGGATATTTCATTTTCATAAAAATGTTTGAATTTAAACTTTTCATAGATATAGATACCGAGAATAGTCAAGGATTTTTCATCTAACTCTTGTTGATTAACACCTTGTTCTATTTAATTGCTTTTAGTAATCCAGTTTACTATAATTCGATAACTCAGTCATCAATCAGAGAATAATCAAGGGATTTTCATCTAATTCTTGTTGATTAACACTTGTTCTATTTAATTGCATTTAGTAATCTAGTTTACAATAATTTGATAACTTGCCATCAATCAGATTCTCATGATAAATAAAAGAAAAAAAATTAACCAAATTTTATATAAAAAAAAACCTTTTATTTCGAATATCAATAATATCAAGAGCAAGAAATATGAAAAATAGCTATTCATTCTTCCATGGACATTTTCAAATTGCAGTCATTCTGGCTAATTCAGTTTCTGTTGTAACTCACAAGCTTACCTTGAAAATGCAAGCTTGAGGCTTTATATCATTTGGATCCCCATCCCGGTCAACAACGTTAAATGCTACCATTATAGGAACTTTTGCTGCTGATTGTAATGGTATTCCACTGTCCACACGTATGCCCCTGACAAGCTTGTTAGGAGCAGTCGGTAAATAAAGGTCTTCGCCTTCCATTTCAATTTTCTCTAATTCCCTGTTGCCACAAGTCCATGTGAACTCCAGCAGCAATACAAGAAAATATACACATGAAAATCTAAGGGACAAGACCAATAGAATCATACCTCCGAATTCCAGCTCGACGCTCTTCCTTAGGAAGTGGAAATAGAACTCCAGAAATGGATGTGACTTTGTCAAAGAAGTCAAATTCCCTTTTAAACACATCAAGGGCTTTCGGTGTGAAACCATCAATAATATGTTGCCGGACAATAGGCAACAGTGATTGAAAGGAATTATTCTGAAACAAGAGTTTGTTTAATAGGCCGTGAATAGCATTTTGTACATGAAAATCTAAAACTACATATATAGATAGTTAAATTCATAAATGAGAGATTGAAAACACACAATATCTAGTGAAGTAATGATACACAGATAAAAATACATCAACACAACTTAGATTGCAAGTATGGAACTGTGATTATTGCATGGAGTAGATTTATGCTCATTTTTAATGTTGCAATCCTCCTAACACTCTTGAAAAAACATAGTGCGATCAATCTACATAACAGTATCTTCCACAACACAATCTATGCTACCCAACAAGGTTTTAACAGTCACCGTCTTCCAGACAAACTATAGGAATCACTATTGTTATATTGTAATTTAAGAAAAATGAAAAAGAAAAAGAAAAGTAACAAGCAAAGCCACTCAAAAACTTTGTTTGGCAAGAACTTGATTAAACTTGCATCATAATAACACCAAAATGTGGCAATTTATTGAAACAAAATTTATCATAATTGTCAAATCAATATCCATTGTGCTCAACTATGAATTAAGAATTATACTGTTCATATTAAGTGCTTATTTTTGTTAATGCATGAATAGTTCTAAAAATAAATTTAACCACAAAGACGTACCTTTCCAGAGGTAGCATCTTTTCCCGACTCTGTTACACTCTCGCCCTGTTCATAAACACATACTTAAAAACAAATCAAGTGGAGAGAACAGTTGTATTTTATTCCTTGTACTATATTAGAAAATAAATAACAGTACAGCCTTTTTTTTTGAAGCTCAATACAGCCATTTAACTAAAGTAGTTTTATAAATGTTCCCAACCTGTAGATGCCATATCAAGATATGAGCAAATAAGTCGCTTTTCTGAGCTGCTCTGAGCAAATATCCTTCAACTAACCTCTGCAAAAGCATTTCAGTAAAAGTTCAGTACATCATATACTCTTGCACATTGCTGCCACATTCGGTCTGAAGAATGATGTAATTTCCATTTGCAATTCTGGCAAGCTGAACATTGGACTAAGTCAACCCAAGAAACATAAAGATTAATTATTATGAACCCTAGTTTCCAGACTCATACCAGTGCTAAACTACAGGTCATATTCAGGCTGTGCAAATTAAGTTTCATTTGTCTACAATAAACCAAGAGAAAATACAAATGGATTTATGCCTAAAAAGAAGTCTACTTGAACTTGGTTAGAAATACACAACACCTCACTGAACATTTGAAAATCAAGTAAATTGTGGACTAATCCAACCTAGCCCCTGATGAGTAGCGATTGTTTAACATAACCACTGAAAATAACCAGTTTAACTCAACCATTTCAAGCATTGATGCAAAAGGTATGACGAGGAACATCCAAAAGTGTGAGATAACCCACCCCATCATCATATCTTAGAGACTGCACTAATTGTGGCATGAAGAAGGTAACTCGCTCAGGAGGGTAGAATTCCAAAACCCTCAGAACATATGCCATGACACGTGGATGACCCTTATATGCAGGGGTGAGGAACTCAAGGGCTTGTGTAATTGAACAAGCAGCCCAGTGTGGCAGCTGTTGCAAAAGCGCTGAATTTTCATCAACAGCCTTGGGGGTGACAAAATATGGCAATGCTTCAGGTATGCAGCGCATGTCCAAAATATGCGACTGCAGGAAAAAAAGTCACTGAATTAATAGTAAAATCAAACAAGATCTATAAAGCAACAAATAAAAAAGCATACATAGATCTGCAATTGGAGAATTAAAAATCTGATTTCTTTTCATTTTTTAGCATCGCAGGGACATACTGTCCCTAACTACAACTGAAATTAAGTATCAGAACTTATGATTGAAATTTACAGTAAGAAAGACTTGATACTTCTTTGTTACACAATCGATTCAGTGGAGCAACTAGTGCAAACACCAAGAACTACTCCAATATTAATCTCACTTGAAACAAAAATATGAAACAGGCATCCCCACTTATTCATTAGACAAACACTTCCCTCTACCTCATGCCCATAAGCAAACACATACAGAGAGAGAGTGTGTGTGTACAGACAAACACACATACACACAAAGGGAGGGATATTAAAGAAAGAAAGATAATACTGCTACCAGGTAGTAAGAGTTAAACATAAAGTACCAGAAAAGGATGTGAGGTCTACGATACCAATCACTAATGCAATGCAGCAACGAGAGAGGAAACAAGTGGGAAAATTTATTCAACTTCAACGGCAAATTTTATCAATACAATACTCAATTGTGTTAACAAGATTCCTTTTCTAACTAATGTTGAGCCTTACTTTAGCGTTTTGGAGTATAATTGATAATTTTGAAGAAATGGATAAATATTTAGAAAAACATGTGTTCTCTATTTTACTTTTGGTGTTGTCAGCATATTGTGACACTTTTATCCCATGCAACCAAGTTCTAATACCTTTTCTCCATTAAGTCAAGTTCTGAAGATGTATAAAATTTGAACTCCCAGTCTTAATTAGTGAATGGAGCCTTATGTTGTTAAATCCAATACCTTTGTTTTGACCCTAACCTCACCTTATCTATTTATTTTTGAATTTCATCGTTTTAAAGATGTTCCATCGTTGGTTGTTGCTTTATATGAAGCCATATCATCAGCTTCAATGACATTAGCTGATATAGATAGTTTGCACATTAGAAAAAGGCAGCTAAAATTCAACAAACTAGAAGCTTAATGATCTTTGCATATATCATGCTTGGACCATGAACGTCTGTCAATTGTGATACTGTATCTTCACCCTCCTTTGTTGGTCTTTCATGAAAAAAAATGAGGAAGAAACTTTAATCAATCCATAGTATAAAAAATCTTATAACTTCCCGTGACTGCAATAATTTTCCACTTTCACATAATTGTTTCAAATAGGCACCTTCTTTAAGCTTTCATGATTCCACATAATTAATGAACAATTAAACATAAAAGATGATTTATTTAAATAAAAATATCTCCTTGCCAGCAAATTATGAATAATTGCATCCACGCTTCAATTGTTTAACATTATTAATCGTCTCTAATTCATTTCCTGTTATTAGAAATGGCCAACATACCTGAACAAGATGCGTAACTTCAGCCTTTAAAGTAACATTTGCAGGGAACCTTGAGACTAGAGACAATGCAATCTGCGGATCAACAGAAAAAGCAGTCCTAGCATATTCAGTCCATTTCTCTGAGCTAATTTTAGGCCGAGATGTATTTTCCCTGAATAAATGTCAACAAACGATATCTTCATAATCTGTAAATACAAACTACAAAGAATTTTTTTCAGAATGAATAGCAAAACCCCCTTCCCAGCATATTTCTCAACTAATTTGAAAAGATAGAGAGAGAATTCATTGATAACTCCAAGGGTCTGAGCATAAAGCAATTACCTAGTGGAACTATTGTTGTGTGTCGGTATATGAAAATGAAAGTTTACCTGGAGTTCATAGGCTGCGCCCAAACTTCAAGCCTATCAGCCTCATGTTGGCATAACATCAAAAGCAATTGCTTCCGTTTTTCTCTTCCAACAACATAGTTCTCTATTTGACCCCAGACAGGATGATAATGATCATTCTGCAATAATTTAAATTTTTATCAATGATCTGCAACGCAACCCACTAACTTCATACAACAATAGAAACTAATTACCCCATCCAAAACTGATATTTTCTACACCTTCACATTTTGGGATGCCTTGAAGTTTTTCTATTATATTCATTTGAATATATGGCATGGCAGCATCACGCAATTTCAACAGATTTACTGATAAATGTAGCAGAGATAAAAATAAAAGGGTGTGAAGAAAATTTCTGCTTGTTTATAAATGTTAATGCAACTATACATTTTCCATTAAGTTGTATCACTGCTCAGAAAAGCTTTGGGATTAATGTAGTGTTGCCAAACATAAGAGTAATTTCTGAAACCAATTAATGCCTATAAATTCCTATAATCAAAAATAATTATCTTACCATAAAAGCCAATGAATTTCCATTCTCTTGCCCCCTTCCTTTTGCATCAGATTGAGCATCTGTTCTCTCATTAGAAAGATAATGGACAAAAATATTGACAGACTGAGCTTCACTTTGTGCAAAATTCACATGGTTGATGTCAAACCATTCAGGCTCAAAAGCAAACCAGCCCAAACAGGTCCTGAAACAAGCATCAAAGACAACTGTCAATTCTCAATGCAAATACAACAAAAAAATTCAATCACGTGAACTTTCAAGGGATCTCCTTCACTTGCCATCTTACCATGAAAACAGAGAAAAGAGAAGTTTGAAGAGAAAAATATCACATGAACGACTGGATGCTTACTGTAAAAATGCATATATTACAATAATATAAAGCAAACAAGCATCACAAATATCTCTATACAAGAAATGATTGTCAATGAAATCTATTTTCTTCTATTTATTTATTTGGTTGTAAAGGTCAGAGCATCTCACACTTAACACTCCATTGGCACCTGACTGCTCCCTTCATGATCAATCTTAAAGCCGCAGCCCCCACAATGACCTAATGCATTCAAATAAATTTTTATTTTTCTCAGGACGCTGGCCCAAAGAATCAGACCCATGTTAACTCCCCACACACTTCGACTAACCCTTGAGCCTTTTTAACTTTTGTTGTACTTTCTGGTCATAAATTTGGTAAGTATACCATAATGCTTAGAGTGTTCTCTTGCCAGGCCCATTACCCATACATGATCAAACAAAATCCAACAATTTGTGAACACAACATGCTGCAATAGAACATTAAGAAATCATAGCCAATGGGTGTCACCTATAGATCCGATCTTCAAGTAGTTGAAGCCCAGATTTGAAACCCTGTAAGTTCCCTTGGCTTTCACATGAGCAGAACTTGAGCCCAAGAAGCATGCAAGTGAAAAAAGTTCCAGTAGCTGCAGGGTGTCGTGAAAAGTTCCACGGCAGTTTCATGGTCCCTTGCAACAGTCGGCCAAGGAGTAAGAGTTGCTCAACACTGTTGTGATGAACTACCTATACAGCCAAAACAGAACAAATAAAGAAACCCCTAAATATTTAATGAATCAGAGAAAATAAACAGGCAAACATACAAAATCTACTTATGAAAGTTACAAGCACCTACAACACACATATGAGCTCATGGTGTAATGCAAAACCTTCAAGTAATTTATTTCCCTATCCCATGCCAAAACCCAAGTAAAACCACTCAAGTATGTCAAGCTTTTCCTCCCTTTACATGCACCTTAAAAGTTCAATTCACTCCAAGAACCAACTCACACTGAAGATAATGGTAAACCATATACAGAATCTGACAAGGCGCTTATCAGTTACACCTCTAATCATTTCTAGGATATATTCATAGTAACCATTGCAATTTCCACTCTGCTGTCCTTCTGCCAACAAAAACTTTATAGTTCAAAGCCATCTAAATAGTTGCTTGATGAGTCCTATGTCCATAATACTACAGTAATTACTCCCTCCGCTGTTTTATTAATTGTCCTTTAAGATTGAAGCACAAGTATTGAGGAAATGATTGGTATAAGGTTCAAAAGACTATTTTAGCCTTATTAATTGAATGATAGTAACTGAAATAGTTATTTAACATTATGTACGAACTAAGGACAAAATTGGAACAAAGGAAGAATATTCTCTTGAAACTATAAAACAACAAACTATGGACAATTTTTTTCTCTAAAATGAAAGCTACTAAAAAACGGAGGAAGCCTACAAGAAAAATAATTACAGTTTCTCAGAATCCAGTATCATGCAGAATCATTTAACATCATCAGACTTTCCAGTTTTTCTACAATTATTCATTTATCAATACAATCACCACAATCATAGTCTAGAATATTCACATTCCATCGGCAATAGGACAATACATCTTTCAAAAGGTAAATGATCAATGCATTTGCAAGTTGCAGTATTCCAAACAATCACTAGCACAAACATTTAACAGTCATGGTAACTGAAGAAAGTACAGAACGATTCAAATGCCCAAAAGAATGTAGTTAAGAATGAGTTACTATGAACAAATCAATTATTGCTAACCTCAAAGCGGTCAATGAAAAATCCAAGCCATAGTTTATGTGCTATAATTTGTTCAACAGGATCAATTTGAGGCGGCAATTCTGGCTCCCCAGGAGCAAGATGAGGCCTTAATTTTGCAGCAGGTCCAGAGCACTTCGACTCGGAAGCAAAGAGGCCCTGTTTAGTATCAATAGTCCATAGCCACGCATCCACAAGCTCAGCAAGAACAAGACAGCCCAATTGGGGTGCAGCAGAAACCAACCAAGTCCAAATGAAAACACCTGTTTCCATTGCATCTGGTGTAGAAATATATGCTGGACACCAGCAGAGAAGACGTAGAAGTTGAGCAAAACCCTCTATACTAGATTTTGAATCAGAAGCCTGGCCAAAAAGAAAAACCAGAAAAAATAATGAACCTCAAACAATTCTTACATCAATAGTTAGATGGTTGAACAAAGAAAAATAGAGGGGACCACTGGGGACACCGGCATTCTTGTACCAGATTTGAGAGAAGTAATGCAGTTGCCTGAGAACAGGTATCACGAAATTGTGACTTGTCCACTTGCCCACCTTTCTCTGCAATGCTAACAAATTGCCGAAGAAGATGCACAAACTTGTTCATCAAAATCACATTAAATGCATCATCCTCAGCTTTCAGGGGTTGAGAAAACGCTCCAGATATTAACCTCTGGAGACCACTGCCAAAACTTGGCGTGCTACCAAGTTGAAATCCACCAATGCTATTATACAACCTTCTCATGCCAGCAATTTCTCCAACATGGTTGCATTTAACTGTTGCACTAACTATGCCAGTACTGAGTACCTCCAGATTGAATGCTTCTGTCAACTTCAAGTTTGCCCCTGATGCAGCGGCTGCCGCAGCCATGACTGCCGGAATATTAGCTGTCCGTATGCCTGTCCAATCATTTTTACCAGTACCAATACGTATCTCAGTTAAAAGAGAAACCACATCAGCCGTAGGCTGTGTACTCTGCCATGTATTTGCTTTGCAAAGCATCTCCTATCATATGTCAAATCAGAGAGAGTATAATCCATCAAGACAAAATAAAAGGTACTTCTAAGTGCTGCAAATGTTAAACCAACAAAAACAAGAAATAATATCATTAACAGTGTTATCGAGTTAAACTTTGAGGCTGAATTTGGTGATTGGTATATGGTACAACTGAAAAGCGAAATAAAATGCTGTACAAGTTCCCAGGTAAATATGTATGTGAGAATGTAATAGTTAATTTATCTAACAAGTGCATGAGGTATATAAAAACTTAAAAGATATATTAATATTATATTATAATTAAATAATATTAATATTACTCCCACCGTCCCATAAGCCGAGTCCCCTTTAGCGTTTTTGGTGTCCCAAAATTGTAAACCCTTTAGCATTTCAATGAGTTAATTACCTTTTCTTAAATAGCACGTCTTCCAGAAGGAACTCGACTTATGGAACGGAGGGAGTATAATATAATTAAAGCCTGAAAAATGACTGTTAAATTTGTAAACTCAGATATGTTTAAGATTAAAAAAAACTAAAAAAAAAATTAAAGAAAAAACTTAATACACACTTAAAGATGTGCATGTATGTGTGTGATTGTCAACATTTTCCTTAATTAAGCATGCATGCAAATTCTGCTGAATGTTTGCCATTGATGATAATCATCATAATAGCAACATTGTGGTTATAAGACAACGAAAATCACCCTTCCTCTCACCCCCTTTTAACTAAGCCCCCACACCAAGGTTCATGTTTCACCCTCCCTTTTGGCAAAGGTTCTTTATCTATAAATAAGCAACTTAAAGAGGAGGATGAGGTACCCAGAATACACTCAGAAACGCAGGCAACAAGCAAAACAACTAGAAAACTGATGCCCCTCAGGCCTCAGTCATGTCATAGCAAATGACAGTAGAAAGCACTCCTCTGAAAGGAAAACCCATGAAGCAAAAGCCAAGAAAACCAAGTCTTCCCATTAGATAAGAAAATAAAAGCTACTCCACAATTTGCGCATTTAACTTTTCAAATATGCAAAACCACTGAGAAACCACATCATACTAGAGTATCTTGTTCTCAGTTCTACCACCAAATATTAAAAGTTAGACCCATAACCATCAACTACACTAAAATAAAAGAGTTGCTTGCTTTGACCCTTCATCAAATGCAAGCAAACAAGTATTGCAAAGAATATTTTAAGAGGTTTACAGTGAAATGCAGCACAAATAAATGTAACTAAGACTGGCATAAAAGTTAAAACTACTTTTTTCTTATTTAACAACATACCCGAAATTATATAGCAACAATACAATGACTAATTTGGACTTTTTGAAATACCAATGATTCATCATCCAAAAACAAAACAGAACAAATCCAGAAAACTGGTTATTGAATGCTATGACCAGTTAGCAAATTGGCATAAGATTATAAAAGGACATTTCCTGTTCCGAAAGAATAATTTAAGATTTCAGCTATTCAACAAGTCTACTTAGCGTATGCAATTTTCAATACGATAATACGAAAGTTGAAAATTGCTAATATGAAAGGCAAACTGCTGATATGCTCAACAACCAAAGCAAAAATAAAATACATAGGGCAACATTATTGTTTCTGATTAGTAATAAATCATGAAATCAACCTGAAGTAGACCCTGGATGGTGCATGGGGCATACGAAAGTGATATGCTGATCCATTCTCTCAGGATCCTTTGGTACAAAGACCGAACTGCCACTACCGAAGCAGGATCATTAACAACAGCAGAAGATGAGTCATTATGAACTGAAAATAGCAGAGAGTCTAAGCAGGATGAATTCCACAAAACCTGCATACACATAGCTCCATTTGATTTTAATAATATAATCAATTATGCATCACTAAATTAATGGATTATTAATAAAAGAATTCAATGAGAAAACAGTACTATCAAATGACTTTACCTGAGGGAACTTATCTCTAAGTTGAGTCAACAAGTTTACAGATATATCTCGAATGTGCTCCTCCCTCTGTGACATACTTTTAATGAGGAAACAAGTGTGAGCAGAAAGAGTAGATTCTCTGATCTCAGCTTCTTTGCCAGTTTCACTTATTCGATGTTCCTGAGCCCAAATCAACACATAAATGAAGTTCAGATAGTAGTGGGCTAGGAAAAAGAACAGGAAAGAAAAAAATCATAATACAGATGAACATCATTGTCTAGGACAGCAGTATTTCAATGGTGCAGCCGTGCAGGAAATTAGAACTCAATTAATTTACATTATAAAATTACCTTCTACTATCACTGGGGGGATTTCATGCGTTCTTATATATAAAAAGTAAAACTAATTAGTTGAACAGAACAAAACAGAGGTAGGTTAGGCATCATTTCAAGGAGGAACAAACCGTTGCTGAAGTTAATTAGATGAACATAGCATATTGTCAAAAGGAAAAAATATACATATATGTGTCTGTATGATAATTTAGATGGACGTGTAACCACAATGTGCAATGTCCCTATAGGATGATCAGAGGCGAATATCCAAGCCTTACAAGCTATTGCATGAATGGCCATTCTTAAAGTCAAAAATATATCTACTGCACATTACACCAGGCAATGACATTTAACAGTTAATAATAATTATGTCGATCACCAAGACATTTTAGTAACCTGATATGACATGTATTCTATGAAAGAAATACGATAGATCAATTAGGTTAGGAAGTTTATTATTCTTAATAGTTAATAGGTTGCAGTAGTTACCTTATTAAATATAATAATTATTATTTAGGAAGTTTAAATTATATTATCTAGGAAGGCTAGTTCTTACGAGTATCAGTAATAAATCTTCCTATTTCCTATATAAACAGGTATTATAATGAATGAAGGCAGCCATAATTCAGTGTTACAGGACTGTCAGAGAATCAGTTTTTCTGGAACAGCAACTATAGGTTCTAGAAAGAGGAAGGACTCTAGTGAAAGAAAAGAAGATTTCCCTGTGAGTTGTCCATTGATTAAATCCTATACCAAAAACACATATCATAACCACCTTTAGACACCACTATACATAACAGAGAAGCTTGGGCATACAACACAATTCCATCAAACATGCAGAGAGGTATCCAAGTAACACTGCTCAATTATAGAAAAAGTAAGAGTACAAAGGTAACTAACAGTGAGAAGACAAGGCAAATTTCTATGCCAAATTTTAAATTAAATCCAAAATGAAATGAAGGTCTGGTCAACAAGAATAAAACAAATGCAATCCAAAAGAAGGCACAATTGACTTGCATCAACTTATTTTTTAAAATTCACATTGCAAGCAGAAAACAACTAAATATGTTTAGAGAACTAGCAGCCATATTTGTCTAAAATCAATAACTCGAGGTTCACCAGCTGTGAAATGTGAATACACATTTTGAAATTGATACATCAAGGAGAAGACAATTAAATATTTTTTGATAATAAAATCAATGATTCAATGTTCACTGTATGTGAAGTTCAGAGAGAGAGAGAGAGAGAGGATTGATACCAGCCACAGTACTGCTGCTTCAAACGCCCTGTGGACAATTGCCGTCAAACATTGAAAGACTGCTGGCATAAGATTTGGAGTTTTCAAGTACTCAAACACACAACTGAAGGCACTTCTAGAAGCTGTCAAATCACTGCCACCATTAAGGATGCCACCATTGCTGCTGAAACGAATAATCTCCAAAAAGGCAACAGCAAGAAGATAGGTTGCTTTCACACCTGTAAAACAAATATGAAAATAACCATGCTGCAAATATAAGATATACTGGAGAAACGATAAGAATCTTTTTTTTTTTTTTTTTTGAGGGGAATGAAAATCTATTTTCATGACAATTAACAAAAGAGATATCCAGTGCAAAAGAAGGGCCTGAAAAAACAGGTTTCATGGTAGCTAAAACAAAGGAGAGCCAACTCACATGCAATCAAAAAACCAAAAATGGAAAAAAGAAATGGAATTTTTTTGTAGAGAACAGAAAGTTTAATTAAAACTAAAGAACAAAAGGTACAAAGAGAAGAAGAACTCTCATTGAATGAACAAAAGAATACATTTTTGATATGATCAACATGAGAAAGGCTTGTCCAACCTGAAATCGTGCTCATGGAGGCAACTTCAACCCGCCCACCTAAGGCAGCTGAAAGAGCAGCTCTTTGGGTCACAGCTGCTTTCTCATTACCACTCCCTCGTCGACTTCCAGGGTTGTGTAGAGCATTGAGTTCCAATTCATCTTCAAGCCATTTAACCGAGCTGACAACCTGCAGTAACATTGCATGTGAAAAGTTTAGAGATTCAGATATCTTTTGAGTTAAAATGTTCACTGCAAAAATGCAGAATGTAATAAATTTAGTAGTTAAACAAACTACACCTAGACCGATAATGGCAATTTCAGAAAAATACTGTAACCTTATTACAATCGATAATCATCTAACCTTATATATCACAGGGACATGAACATTATAAACCATGGCATAAACAAAACTTGTTGTAAAATAAGAATTATATAGAAAGTAAGGCCCAGTTTGGCATTAATTATGGAAATAGCTTATAGCTATGCACACAATCCAATGCACCAAAAAGCAGATTATTGAAAAACTTCATTTCTTCTTAGCTTTTTGAATAATCTACTTTTTAAAGCTTGGATTATGTGCACATAAAGAAAAAGCTGTGACAAGCATTTTTTGACTTTTTGTAAAAGCTAACTTTTAAATGTCTTGGATTATGTGCATAGGAGAAAATAAGCAATGTCAAACACCCACTAAATGTAATTGGGAGAAATACATTTTCAAGCACAGTATCCATCCAAATAGAGGTTCGAGTTTTGATCGTAAACAATAACAAGCAATAATGTACTTCAAATCTAAAACTATGGGCCTTTCTAAAGTTGAAATTGTCCAGGATCATATCATTTTTCACACATAACATAATCACTCAAGGGGAAACCCAAACCCAAAATCTCCTAGATCTCAACTGCTAAAGAAATCAGGATGATCTTTTAGAGCAGTTGACTTCCACTTGCTGAGAAAATATGGTCCTTTTCTGGGAATCATATAATTCTGCATAGATTTAGAGTCACACCTCTTTCAGGTTTAGGTTGGATGCTCTATTGTTGATTCACTTCCTCAGTTGTTTTCTTATTTTCAGCCTGCTCTACAAACACAAAGGAGGCCTCCACTGTTTCCTAAGAATCTTTCTTGAAATTTTCCTTCCCATTACACAAGCTCCAATTCCTTTTAGATAAACAAATTAAGAATTTGAGCATAGTGGAAAATCCTGGATATCCTTTATGCTCTTCCAACTGAATAGCTCCTCTCATAATTGTAGCATACAGGTTGCATAAGCCTGTCCAACACAAGACCGATCAATTGCCCCTTGCAATGTTGTGTCAAATTAGATATTTGTTGAGCATTCCAATCAGTGCCAAGTTTGAACATTCTACTCAAACTTAACCTCTTCCACTCTCAGCATCAGGCTCTCTAATCATAATTATGTTAGAGAACTCCAGTAGAATCTCTATTGGATAGGAATAGACCTGGCCATGGTTCCGGTTCAAGAACCGCTGGTTCCAGTTTCAAAGAGTGGTGGAATCGGGACCGAACCTTTAAGAAAGGTTTGGTTCCAGTTTTTCACGGTTCCGGTTTCCGTTTTTCACAGTTTCAAATTTTTTATTATTTAATAGTTTGATTTTGTTTCGATTCTAATATAAAACGTAATAATTAGATATGTAAATAATGTATTAATTCATAAAAGTTTTTTTAAGAACTTAATTATTAAAATTAACTTATATTTTAAAATAAATTTGAAATATTCCTTGATATAAAAAAATAAATATTAGCAAATAAAAAGTTTGTACATCAATAATATTATATTATGTTATATAGTTTACATATATCATATGGATATGAAAATTTTTTAGGTAATTAAGTTAAATAATACTACCATTTAGACCGAACATTATGATTCAAAATCGACAATTCCGATTTCGGTTCTACTAAAGTAGGAACTGAGACCGAACCGTTTTAAGACGGTTTCGGTCCCAATTCTAGAACCGAAACCATTAACACAATTTCAATCCGATTTCTATGGGTTCGGTTTCAGTCTGGTTTCGGGCCAAAACCGGCCGTGGCCAGGTCTAGATTAGTGTCTAACTTATTCAAATTACTTGATTTGTTTTTTTTTTTTTGTTCTAACCGTAAAAAATTATAAAATGAAAGTCCTAAACAGAAAACGATAATGTGATATAGGGGAATTATACATTTACTTTTCTTTTTTCCCCTCTACTTTGTTATCATCACATGAGTAAAAAAATAATAATAATAGAAAGCACTCACCAAGAAATGACAATAGAGCTCTTAAAAACCAGAAATGGAAATACCAACTCTCCCATAGTAAATTACTGAGAATCCAAAGAATCTAGGATTCAACTACTTATCAAAAAAAATTTACATCCACTAAACTTTGTTCTTTTATTTGTTAAATATTAAGAACAAATTAGTCTTGCAAGGAGTTCATGCCAAAATTAAATTACACAAAATAGCTTTTAAGCAAATAAAAAGAAACCGAAATGATATCTGACCTGCATCAATATCGAAAATTGTAGTGGCAAATAAACATAGTTATGTTAGTGCTAGTGCGTGATATATCAAACGTTTATTTCATATTTTGATTTTCATACTTTGAAGTACGGTACCTTCTATGTAACATCCTCAAAATTAATTACATATATTAACATATAATTAACATCATTAATATATTTAATTTTGTTAATTATAAATCATTAATTAATTTCATGTGCATGAGGGGTATATATGTTGATAATATTAGTTGGGAGGTGGTTTTTGTAGTTGATTTGTTGTTTAGGGTGGATTTGGATATTTTCTTTAATTTTTATAAAAAAGTCAAAGTTAACTTTTTAATTAACCAATTAGAATATTTTAAAACATATTAATAATACAAAAATAATTTTTAAGGGATAAGAAAGGTTGTTTTAGAATAAGTGAATTGTATAGAGATTCATATAATCGAGGAGTGAATAGAGAAAGTGAGAAAAGAAGAAGAGGGAGCTTAAGGGAAAGAAAGATAAGAAGTGGAAGAGGAAGTTTTAAGTGGAATTGTTATTAATTGGCAAGTTTTCTTTAATTAGTTATTATTATTTTCTTTTAATTGGTTTAATTATGAAGCTTATGGTTAGGGTAAGTTTAGGAGGTATGTTTAATGTTTAGTTATAAGTTTTTATGGGTGAAAGGGTTTTCTAAAGGGGTTATGGTTTCTTA
>CANYLF010962296.1:0-10289 GCA_948193215.1 Bocquillonia castaneifolia | reverse complement strand
ATTTGAATATCTTGCCTAAGTGACAAGAAAAGATTTTCTTCATCCAGTTGACACCTTACTCCATCCGAAGAAAGCCATCCAAAATTATGCTCTTCATGTTGCTTAGTGAATTTTGTACGTTTAAGTGCTTTATCAAAAATGTCCAGGAAAATTATTATGGGTCAATTTACCGATCTATGTAATTTCTAGCTCAATTATATATAAGCTAGTATACAATATATACATGTGCCTTCTATCAAATAATTAAACCATTCGGAACATCATTTAAAACTATATGCATGGATGAGGATTAAGTCAAGGAGAAAGGATGAGTGTATAGGAGACTGTTGTTGTTGTGGTTGTTGTTGTTGTTGTTATTATTATTATTATTATTATTTTGTTTAACCAAGAGAAAGAAAGAAATAGAAGGGATCAATTGTTCTCTTTGGCGTCAAACTGTGACAAGTCTTGAAAATTCTAACAGGGAAAAGTGATGGGTGGGAAGTGAATGTGGTAAATGGTGGTGATTGAATGGAAAGATAATAGAAAAAAATTGCAAGGAAGATGGAGTTGATTGAAAATAGAACTGTTTCTCCAAAGAAATATGGCCTGATGCTTCTGGGGATCTCCTGTGATAAACAAGTAAGGGGCGTGCCAGGGAAGCGGATTCCCAATGAAAACCTGACTTCTAACAGGAAAATGTGGGTTTGAATTCACTTGACAGTATCCCAATTCACCAAGAAAATAAGAAATATAAACTTAATAGGATTGAACTTCAAAAGGAAGAGATTGAGGAAGTAAGGAAAAACTAACTTCTAAGGAGAAATGAACATTGTAATTAAAGCTTTGGAATTCAACTACAAATTGGACGAAAACAAGGCTAACAAACACTATGAACATTTGAAAGGAAAGATTACAACTTAAATAAAATTGCTAAATTTGCTAGATTGCTTAAGTGTTTAAGAGTGTTGTGATTCTTTGCGTGTTCAAATTGTCGATCCTTTGCTTAGTGACTTCCTCTTATATTTATAATAGCCTATGGGATTGTTATTTCCATACAGCATGCCCTATACTCCCACGTCCTCCTGTTAACAATTTCTCCAGTATTTATCCAGGCCATGTTTTCCTGCTTTCTCAGGTCCTCTTTACACAAGAATGCCCTGTTCTTAGCAATTAGTTACTTGTCCACTGCTTTGTCCGATGGTTTCCTATATTCGAAACCGCTTCCCACGTCTTGGCTCTCCTGAATTTCCTCCCTTTGTTTTTGTTCGACGTGGTCCTCCTGGTAATGAGTTCCCATGAATATAGCCATTTTTTTTTAGCTCCCTGAATCCCACTATCCCCTTTTCTTTTGGGTACTTGTAAGTTCTGCGAAATAACTACCCACCTCTCTATATTTTAGTGGCGGTTATTCTGCTTTAATTTCTCCTCATTACTTGGCTTCCTAGACCACGTTTTTATTCAAACTCATCATGGCTTTCTTGGGTTTGAATTCTTAACTTTATTGGATCACCCATATATTTTCTTTTTGGGCCTAACTCATAACAAGGGCCAAATCCAAATGCAAGACATGGTACCAACAGTTGCCCCCTTTTTGCCTAATTTTGTTTCTCTTAAACGGAATTGGGCAAAACAAATCTCTCAAGTCCAACCTTGCGGGTTTAGAACCATGCAAAGACAAGAAAATCGGGCCCAAGAGCCTCTCCGGTACCAGAGCCCCAATAGTTCAGGAGACCTTTCAATTGAAAACTCCTTACATATTGCAGTGTCTTCTTCTATTACTCTTCCAATTTTAAAACAAAGCTTTTTATCATCTTCTTTTTTTTGGATTACCTTCTAAAATTAATCCTCATCCACTTACTTCTCCTTCTCTCTCTTCATTTAATCCTTTCTCCCTCTCTAATCCCCAACAATTTCAAATTTCTAAATGTACTTCTCATCTATCCATTACAACGGATTTTGCAAATCAAACGGCGTTTTCATCTCTTAAAACTTCCCCTTTCACTAGGGAAGTTCTCTCTTTAAATACTGAAAAACTCTTTTCCACAAGTTCCTACTGAGCTAGAGAATTTAAGCATTGAAAGCTTACTGGATGCCATCGGGTTAAACTCCTCTCTCCCATTCGAAGATTCGATTTTCCAAAATATTGAAGGGAATCCTTTATTGTCATCATCAGTTAATCCGACGGTTTCCTCCTCCCCATCATCTGAAACCTCTTTTTCCTTTAGTAGTTGGTAGTCTCCCTACTCTTCTCTCGTTGTTTCTTCCCCTTTTATCGATTCGAGCCAATCTCCACCATCAGGTATTTTACAACTCTTTTTAATGAGTTCATAAATATGTTTTGTAGTTTCCTTGTGGCATGGCTTTCTTTATTTGTATGGGCGCTTTATGTGTTCACATAAAATATTTGGTTTTTGCTTTTCTCTAAAACCCCACTCTTTGGTGCTCCTAAGGTTTATCTATTTTCACTTGTGGTTTCCCTATTTTAGGTAAATTGCCAGCTCTCTAAGAAATCCTTGAATTTTTCTTAATGTTCCTTCCTTGGCTGTAACCCACTCTCCTATGAGTTCCACACCTTCCTCTTTCGAAGATGTGGATGTTCTAGAGGTAATTTTATTTTTCTAGAAAGCCAATCTTCTTTTACTTCAGAATTCTGATTCTCTTCCCTATTTACAGAACGTTCAAATAACTATCATTAGCGGGCTTGTGGCTAACCCTTTGCCTACCTTCATGTTGCAAGGTGAGTCTCTCTATCCCTTTCTATTATTATTATTTAATATATATATATAGCGAAAAAATCAATCTCCTCCATGCTTCGAGTATAATCTGTTTTCTTTTTGCTATGTACATCGATCAACAAATTCATTTTTCAAATCCTCTTGGAGGATCTATGGTAATTGGCCAACCTTTAACTCATTACTCTGATTGGCCTACTTCTCTGCCACTTTATGGAGCTCGGGCTATTAACAACTATGCTATTGACCATAAATTAGCAAGTTTGAAGAATACAGCTAAACCTTGGTTGAGGACTAGCGATTTTTGGGATAAATGGATCACCCTCCTTACTCATTCTTGTTCTCCTTTATGGCAAAGAATTGGTGTTGAAGGTTTAATAAGTTTGTCTCACAACCCCATTTCACATCAACCAAACTTGCTTACTACTACACTTAAGTTTTGGAGCACTTCGAGTAACACCTTCATTTTCCCTTTAGGACACTTATCTTTTTCATTGAAAGATGTCTTTTACCTGACTAGGCTTCCTATTTTGGGTGAAGATGTTTTCACTCTGATCAATAAGGAAAAACTTCCTCATTGTCCAGTGATTGCCTACCAATATTTCTCTCATTCTACTGTTATTAAGGAATATACTGATTTGGGTGATTCTATTCCTGTCAATACTGCTGAAAAGATCAAGTTTCTATGGGTGCTCCTTTGCAAGTTCCTTTTTAGTCCTGCCAATTGCAAACCAAGCATGGAGTTCCTGCCTCTTTGTAGGGCCTTAGTCGGTGGAGAGTTTTATGCTTTGGGTTCTGCCTTCCTTGGATTCCTCCTCTATCGTTTGAACGAGGACTTGTCTAATTCACCTTTACAGTACGTCGGCACTTATACTTAGTTTGTTCAACTTTGGCTTTTATCCTATTTTCCAGAATTGAATATCTACAATCCAGTTGTTGACAGGCCCTCCTAGTTGAGAATTTTCTCGAACACTTTCCTCCCAAATGTATACAGAAAATTATTGTTGGCTTACACTCGTCCTCGGGTGTTTCTGGTTCGTGGTAACGCTGCATTTAGTCCTCTGAAATCTAGCACCTCTCTTTCTTTAGCAGCTTATCGCCCCTATTTGTTTAGTAAGTAACTTGGCTTCACCCAAGTGATCCCTCCTAATACCACTATTCTAGACCTTCCTTCTAACCAGGATTTGGAAAAAATCACCAAGGCTGATGTTCCCAAATTTGTGGAGCACTATCATATTTTTTGTTATTTCCCTTTCGAAGCATCCCTTTCTACTGTTTACTCATACAATGAGTAGTGGGCTGCCTTGTATATCTCTTCCTTACCTCATCCTCCAAATGATTTATTCACTAATAAGTTCTCATGCTCTTCTTTTACTTCCATGCATTTTATATTGCTGATGTCCCTTCTTTCTTTTAGGATTTGCTATGCCGGCAACAACTAAATATGCTGGCAAAAAGAAGACTCTCAAAGTAGCGGCACCATGGTTCAAGAACCACTGACTGTATCCAAAAAGAAGACTACTAGCCAACAATATAAAGTTTTTAGTTCTATCAAGAAAACCAGGACTCGCCCTACCACTATATCCTAAATATCTACTGGCCCTGTAAGACATTCCTCTAAGATGAAGCAAAAACAAGTATTTACTGGAGATGATACGTTAGTTGACTTAACCAAGAGGGAAGGGAAAAAAGATGATGTTCCAGTAACTGACATTGGTGTTGAAGAAGTAGAAGACTTAGAAAGGGACAACGTTCCTTCTGGTCGACATACTGAACTGCTTTCAGGTGATTTCCCCTTTTTTCTTACTTTTATTACTCAACAAATTAACCATTTTATGAATCCAGGTGGGGAGCATGATGAGGAAGAGCACTCTAGTGGAAATTATGTTCTAGAGAAAGAGGGTTCAACAGGTAATCTCATTTTTCTCTTAAACAATATCTCCATAAACTTTCATTATTTATTGACTAACACTGATGCTTTTATAGCAGCGAACCCCTCCCTTAAAGAAGCGATAAATGTTTCGACTGCTACTCAGAATCCTGAGGTACCCGTAACTCACTAATTTTCCTCAAGAAGTTCGGTTTAAGTAAATCCCACTCACCATTTATCTTGCTACAGGACCTAACCTGATGGATCTCTACTCATCTGAAGACCCCATCTAACTCTGATCTCAACTTCTTGAAAGGTTCTCCTACCGATAATCAGAAGTTTCAAGCTCCAGCTGATCCTCAAATGATTTCTAAGGTTATCGAGTCCCTTAAAGGTTCGACAAAGAATGAACTCTCAACTTTGCTTCCTTGGCAACGAACTTCATTTATTGCTCAAATGAAGTCCTCGAGTCAGTGGCAACCAACTCCTGACCTTATAGAGCTGTATGCCCAGACAGAGAAAGTTTTTAATCTTATTACAGATTCAAACACAGTTTTTGCCACTACTCCCACTACTATTGACAAAGCCACGAAGAAGAAAGCAATCTTTGATGCTGAAAGAGTTAAATATACAACTTTGCTTTCTCAACTACAGGATTTAAAACAACAGCGGGCTCAAATGGATGCAGACATTGCCCAGCATGAAGCTGCCATCCAGGAAATTAAGTCTAGTCAAAAGGACATTGATGTGAAGGGGCTAGAACTTCTTTCTCCATTGGAGTCTCTAAAGAACCACACCACTTCTTTAAAGCAAGAGCTCCTACATTCTGAGGTTGAAGTCGAAGGAGCCCGTGAAGCCTTATCTAAGGCTAAGGTGAACCAACTTGTTTGCCTAACCTTATAGGATAACATTAGGCAAAAATTGGATGGAATGTAATCAATTTCCAATCTTCTCCAACTTTTAGGATTTAAATTTGATTAGAAAAGGCCTGTGTTTTTGGCCTAGGAATGTTTGAATTTTTATTATTAGGAAATTTTGCCATGCCATTTGGGAAAACTTGGTCCTCAAATGAAGTTGACCATCTGTGACATTTTTTCTATTTTTGTTTAATTAGGAATTTTTGATCTAGCACTTGTCATTTATTTTCTGCCATTTACTTAATTATCATCAAAAAGTTTTAAGCGCACCCAGGATTGGAGAATGGCTACAAGCCAAATTCTCTTTGATCCTTATAACTATTGCATGGAGCCCCTTCTCCTAATAAGCTTTTGATCACAACAGCGTACTAGTTGGTGGTCTTTAGAACCATACAACACTTCTGAAAAACACAAAGCACAAATATCTTTGAAGTTTCAAATTTTTGAATCGAATATTTTTGAAGTTTATCTCGGAGTTCCTAATGTAATTTGAACTGGAGCAGGAGCACCTTAAAGTTAATCAAATATGAACGAATCAAGACATACGAAAATTTAAAGAATGGCCTAAAAGGCCTACTCTTTATTGATTTCAAGCCAATAATGGCTAAAGTGTAAATTTAGTACCTCTATAACTAATACAACATATAATTCTCAAGAAATATAGAAGCACTATCAAATGGCCCAGAGAGCCATTGACATTTTCAAACCGTAGAAGTCCCTTAAAGTAGGAAATACCTTTTCAGATACTGCTCATTGATAAACCTCCTATGGGGTTGACCTTCGACACTGGAAAGCCAGTATGCATTCCCTTCCAACACTTTATGTATTTTATAAGGACCCTCCCAGTTGGGAGACCATTTCCCTAGGCCTCTGTCCTTCGTTCCCAATGGCAAGATAACTTTCCAAACTAACTCGCCTTCTTGAAAAGTCTTAGCCTTCACTTTCTTGTTATAAGATCGAGTCACCTTCTTTTTCTGAGTTACCAAATTATTGAGAGCTTGTAGCCTTTCTTCCTCCACATTTTTCAACTTAGACAGCATGGAAAAAGAATCCTCTTCTGAAGATAAACCATTTTGTTTAGCCACTCTCAATGAAGGAATGACCACTTCCATTGGAAAGACTACATCATGTCCGAATGTTAAGGCATATAGGGTTGTCCCGATAGCAGTCCTTTTGGAAGTCCTGTACGTACATAACATTTCAGACAACAAATTATGCCAATCCCTTGGGTTCTCTTCCAACATCTTTTAAATACCAAGAGGGGGATAAATTGGTACGGAATTAAAAATTTTGGAAAAAATGAAGATGAAGTAGAATGAGTACACAAGGATTTTATAGTGGTTCAAACCCAACTTATCCTACGTCCACTCTCCCAAAGACCTCTTTGGGGTTCCACTAATCACAATAGTGATACAAGGGATTTCCAGGCTATCCCAAACCTTTACAATGAGTTTTACCCAAGGCTCACTCACAACCCCTAGTTTTTTCAAAAGGCTAAAACCAAACCTTTACAATGAGTTTTTACAAATGGCTAACTCACAACCAACCCTAGTGTTTCCCCAATTCACAAAGAATTGATACTAGTACAATGGATAACTAATTCACTCAACCCAAGCCACAAATGCTCTAGAGTTCTAGCTACCCAAACCAAACAAAAATTAATTACAAGTATGAGAAATAAATTCACAAGAGTTTGGCTATCAAAGAATTAATGTTCTTAGTTGAAGAATATTTATGAAGGGTATTTATAGCCAAAATACCCAAAACTAGCCGTTAGAAACAACCCCAAAGATGTGTCTAACATCTACCTACTTTTGCATTAAATGCACTGAAATGTGTCAGATCGCGGGAGCGGTTCCATCAGTCACGGGCGCGATCTTCCCAACGGCTAGTTTTTTTAAGGATCTTCCTTGAATGTCGCGGGGGTGACATCTTCCATCGTGGGCACGAGATAACCATGTAGAGGATGCCTTTGAAAATGGCCTTCTGTTTGATTAAATCGCTGGTGTTATTTGAATGCTTACGGGTGCGATCTAAGGAAACAGACCCTTTGAGTTTTTCACCAAATGTCCTGGGCGCGATCTACATTTCGTGGGTGGGATGTGTCCCATATCGCGGGGGTGATTGTGTGATCGCAGGCGCGATATTGTGTCATGGACGTGATTTCCCTTATCCCAGGCGCGATTTACAGGAAAAAACTAAAAACTAGTTTGAAAGACAGCCTACACACTTGGAAACTTTGTTAGACATAGATAAAGGGTTGTTAAACTCAAAATAAGATGGATTGATGCCACTAAGGCCAACAATCTCCCCCGTTTTGAGTTTGAAAACCAAAGAAATTACTAAGTTAAAAAAACTTAAAAACAAAGGAGTTAAGTATGTAAGCATGTGGAATTGCTTCCCTTGCTCCCCCTCAACTTGTGCCAGGTTTTGAAAAACATAAAACAAGGAGATTTCTCTCCCTTTGTCAACTCAAAAGCACAATAATAATAAAGAACATAAGAGAACAATAATGAAAGAGATAGAGTATTCATTAAAGCATAACATTTCATTCATTAAATAAACATGAATGAGTACAAGGGAGCATAAAAAAGATAACAATTATATATATGATGGAAACAAAGAGATGAAAAAGAAATAAAAATATGAGAATGCATGAATGAAATGCAGTGGACATAGGACACTAAGGCCAAGTTTAGAAGTCATCATGGTCACAAGGATCCATCCCAAGCTTGGCATCAATGGCTTGAAGGTCTTGATGGAAAGAGGTTAAGTTTTCATCTTAATCATCCAAGCATACTTCTATCTTCTTGTTGAATGCCTCTTGGGCATCAAGCTTATCCTCTATCCTCTTGAGAGAGGCTAGAATGTCCATGAAAGGGGATGGAGAGGTGGCCTCTTATCTCATATCCCTAATTTCAATAGGAGGAATAGAAATAGGCTCTTCATGGGGGATTCCTTCCCCTTCCTCTCTAGATCCAGCTCTAGATCCCTCCTCTCTTGCCTTCTCTTCTCTTTCTCTTTGTCTTGCCTCCCTTTCCTCTCTAGCTTTATCTTCTCTCTCCTTCAACCTAGCTTCCCTTTCCTCATCCATGACACGACCCAAGTAGAGGTAGGTGCCATCTTCTTGCTTCCTCATAATGTTAACCTTCTTAACAAAGTAGTCAAGGTCCATGATTCCCAAGTCTACTGAAAATCCATGGGAAAGAGGGTAGGCTTGTGGTTTGGAGCAGTCAAAGGAAAGAAAATAGGCAATTTGAGTGATGAATGATCCAATCATAATTGCACCGGTTTTGGCATGTTGGAGATGAAGAAGATGGTTTATGAAGAAGAAAGAGGCTTGGATAGGTTCCTCTTTAACTGCACAATGAAGGAAAAGCAAGTCCTTTTGTGAGATCTTGTTGTTGCCCTCCTTCTTGGCAAAAACAGAGTTAACTATGGCTTTGTGAAGAATGAAAAGGAGAAGAGTGTTTAGGCTTTTGGCTTGGGAGTGAGAAGCTCTAAACCTTGGGATACATGCAATCTCCCTCCAAAACTCTTGGATGTCCATGGAAGAGTCATTGAAGATGGCTATGCCCATTGGAGAAAAACCAAAACACTCATCCATCTGTTGTTTCTTCATGGTAACCTTCTTCCCAAACAATTTAAAGCTCATCCCATAATATCCCAAGTCACCTCCAAGCTTCTTGTTGACCACTAATGAGGAAAGAAACTCATAGGTCAAATTCTTGTATCCGAGGTAGAGAGGCCTAACAAACTTAAGGAATGACAAATTCTTGAGAAGTCCAATAACCTCATCTCTAACCCCTAGCATCCCAATAGAGGCAGCACCAAGAGTCCTAGTTTCTGAGAACTCCCTACCCATCAAAGTCCTGCACCTCACCTTCTCATCAATCTTGAGGGTCTCAAACATAGTCTCAATGGGGTTCCCATTAGTGGGTTGTCTCTAAGGATTAGGTTGAGGTTGAGGAATGGCAGGAGTAGAACCTAGTTCTTGAATAATTACACTGATTCTATGTCTTTTTGGATGAGGAGCAGGTGGTTCTTATGCCTTTTCTTTACCTTTTTGGGCTCTAGTTAGCCTTTTATCCATGATAACAAATATGAAATGGATTATGCAAAAGAAAACTGAATTTTAAAGCACTAAAGAGGGAGAAGTAGAAGAGAAAGAATCCTAAAAAGCTTTGAAATTAAGAGAGAGGTTTGTAAACTCTTTCACATATGCAATGGGGGTATTTATAGGCATGTTGGAGCAGTTTAAGGCTTGAAAAACCCTAAAAATCTGCCTACTAGCCATTTTCCAACGGCTAGTAACCGCTATATTTTTTAAAAAAACTGTGCGAGTCACCGGCGCGATGCGTCAAATCGCGACCGCGATATGTTGAAATAGCCGTTATGTTTAAAAATTTTAAAATTTCACAGACGCGATGTCATATATCGTGCAAATACTTTAAAATTCTTTTAACGGCATGCATATGAGACTCTTTAGGACATGATTGAAAATGTGCACACAAGCATGTAGCATACATAATATCAGGTCTAGATGAAGTTAAGTAAAGAAGTAAGCCAATCATACCTCTATACTTTTTCTCATCTACACATTTACCTTTTTCATCCTTTTCCAACTTTGTTGTAGTGCTTATTAGAGTTTTGCTAGCTTTGCATCCTTCCATCCCAAACCGTTTGAGAAGCTCTTTGGTGTATTTGGCTTGGTTGATGAAGATGCCATCTTTTCCTTGCTTGATTTGTAATCCCAAGAAGAATTTGAGCTCTCCCATCATGCTCATC
>CANYLF010961865.1:0-18716 GCA_948193215.1 Bocquillonia castaneifolia | reverse complement strand
GTAAACAGTTAAATAAATTGATATAATAATAATAATACTAAATACACTTAAGGTAATATTAATAGTAATAAATAACAAATAGAAATAACGATGATGATGATAATAATAAAAATGAGAGTATTTATGATTTAAATAAGAGAGAAGTATAGATTATTTACTAAAAGTATAGCAATTATATTAATAATAATAGATACTGTTAAATGGTTATTTACAATAAGATTAATAGTAAATCTATTGATAGTGATTATAGATAGTCAGATAATAATAATTATTAGTGAGCAGCTAATTGCGTTAAGATAAATATATACATATATAAGTAAAGTTATATTTGTAAAAGATGAAAGTGTGTTTGAATAGTTATGGACTGTTAATTGTGGATTTGTTGTGGTGAATGTTGTGGGACATTAAATAAGTATAATTTGATAGTTATTAAATGGTGCGATAAGTTCAATAAATATAATTAAATAGATGATATCAATTAAGTGCTGTAACTGTTGTGTTTGGTAAATCTGGGTATATGGGAAGGCCCGGTATGTGTTGTGGAATATAGAAGTGTACTTTAATTACAGGATGGGCTCCACTGCGGTTGAGAGATGTCCGTTTTACAGGGGAGGTTCTACCGAATTTTCGGTAGAATTTTCTCGTAAAACGTGATATCAAGTTAAAATAATGATATAATATAGGATTCGATATATCGTGAGAGAGTATGAAAGACTATTAGTTGTTTATATAAAAATCTAGAATTCTTTAAGGTATAAGAAGTCTTGAGTTGATTCTAAATTCTGTGTTATTTACATTCTATAGAGAGTTTGAGAGGCCAAGGAGGGCCAGTGGCACGGGAGTATTAAGAGGCACATAATCAATCTCTGTTTCTAAGGAGTCGGACAAATTCTTTGATGGTCTCCTTGCAATTTCTTTCTTCTTCTGCAAGGTTTATTATTTATATATATTATAATTATTCTTAATTATAGTCACTCCGCAGTGATATAAAACAGGGGTGTTGATTGTATTATAATAGATATATGTAATACAAAATTAATTTAATTAATGAGATTATATATGTTGATGGTTTCATTATATTCTTATTTAATTATTTAAGTTGATTTGGAAATTGGTTTGATAAATATATAATATGATTTTAGAATATGAATGGGACTAGATATTGTTCGTATTAGGCTTGCTACAGGTTTCGGTGGCTCATCGCCTACCCATTCCCTAGCGCCGGTCCGACCCGGGTTTGGGTCGTGACATTTTTACACTGTACTCTTTTTTCCTTAAACAATCTTTTGTCTCACTGGGTTTTTCTCGGTAAATGTTTTTAATGAGACAGTGCCCTATTTGCATAATGGACATTCAAGGGGGAGTGTTATAAATAGCTTTAGCTTAGATAATAGATGTCTATTAATTAGCTCTAGCTTAATAATTGATAGATAGCGGATATCTATTAATTAGCACTAACTTAATAATTAATAGATATTTGGTGAGTGAAATTGTCTATAAATACCCTATGAATTCATTTGTGTAATACATGAAGAAATAAGAACTGAGAGTTTTATGAGAAATTAGTGAGTAATTAAAGAGAGATTGAGTATTGTTTAAGAGTGTGTTTGAAAAAAAATTGAGAGTGTGTTTGAAATAATATTGAAATTCTCTTTTTAATTATTGTGTTATTATTTTAATTCTTTTCTAACACTCTTGATTTTATAAGTGAACGTTTATTATGAGACAAATTAAAAATGAATAATAGACTCTTTTTATAGAACGGAGGTAATAACCATTATCGGCTGAACCAAACAAGTACAAAAGTTGAGCGGAGACTATGCAAGTTCATAGGTTTAGAGACTCATCTGACATGATCCATACTTATTTGATTTGAACGAGTTTGGGCACACGAATTTTTATACCAGGTTTGATGCGAACCCGAGCTCGTAATAAATTTGATATTTATGGTTGGGTTTGTTTGTTTGTTTGTTTTTTTTATTATTATAAGTCCCCGCAACCTAACTGTTAAAACCTTAATATATGGACATAAGCTCATAATGGAACCATGCTTTCTGAGATTTACTTGTAGAAAATTTAGATTCGTTGGCCTTCACTTAAGCCCGCTCAAGCTCACCCACCCATTGAAACAAGTCTAATGGAGACTCACTTATCTACTCCTATATATAAAAGGAAACTCCTATTTTTTTCCCCTTCCATCCTCCTTTCAAATTCCATTTTTACATGTTCTAATTCCCTTAGACTTTATTTATGAACCTGTGAGCCGATATCCAGAAAAATTACTAGGTGAAAATGCATTAAATTCACCCTATCACATGTTAAATAATTAAACACATTATGTCACGTGTGAACACTGAATAGAGAGTTCATAATCTTACAAGGTTCACCTAATAATTTCTCCAATATCCAGCCCATTTGATTTGTACGGACTTGAGCACTATATTTTGATTGAATTTGTAAAAGACTTTAATTTTTATAGATGAATTTAAATTTTTTACTTCTAATTAAAATTAGATACAGTTTTTAAAAAATTCAATCCTGACCTTTATGAAATTAATATGTGAGCTTGTTTGAGAGAAAAAAAAATAAGAGTAAGCTCTTATCAAGTTCAACCCAGGCCAGCTCTACTCATAAAAAATGAGGCAATATGGTATTTAATTGCTTATGTTTCAAAATTATAAGATTTTAAATGCACCAGTGAAAAGATAAAAGATTTAATTGAAATTTTCAGAAAGTAATAAGGGTTGTTTTACAACTTTAGCATAAAAGGAATTAAGTTCCAGAATTACCCATATGAAACACACTTTTGTGTTTTCCACTTTTAGAGCTTGACTTGACTGAAGACATTCTTCTTCTTCTCCCACTGAAAAACAAAAAAGTAGCGGTTGCCAGCTAATACAAACCCCCATTGTGCATAAATCTACGCTTACACTTCCAGCTAAGCTTTTATTAATTTAATCTTAATTCTAATCTATAATTACTTAATTACCATAACTAATTACATTTACGACTCATATAACCTTAATTTAATAACACTAATCTCAAATCTTAACCCATAAAAAATCAATTTCACTGCTCTCTCTTTTTTCTCTCTTCTTTCTCATAAACCAAAATTAATTCCCAATTCAAATCAAAATGCGGAACCCTAAAACGACAATTTGAAATCTGTATCATACAAAAGGAGTTCCCTTTTGAAATTTTTCTTTCTTTCAATTCAATGTCGTCTACGTTCAGTCCCTCACGTAGTAGTATTATTAATAATAGCAATAATAATAGCCCTGGAACTTCTTCTAGGTTGCAGCTGCTGCACGGCGGCGGTGTTGGTGCTGGAAGTGTCAGCAGGTTAAGATCTTCGTCTCTTAAGAAACCACCGGAGCCTCTTCGCCGTGCTGTCGCTGATTGTTTGTCGTCTTCCTCTGTTTCTGCTTTTGCCGCTGCTGGTGGTGGTGGTTCTCATCATGGGAGTTCTTCTGAAGCTTCTAGGACTCTTAGGGTATGTGCTTTGATTTGGATCTTTTTTTTAATTTCATTCAATTATGGAAAATGAGAGCAATATTTGGAAATTTATTAAAAAATTTATTTCTTTTAGTGGAAATTGGATACATAGTGATGGTCCCTTTAATCGAATTGAGTGTATTTGTGATTATTAAGTGATTACATTAATTGAATGGAAGTTAGTTTAGTAAGTGAATTTGGTATATGATTGATTGTAGCTGATTAGCTGCTATTGGTAACCACTGGTGCTGTATGGATGTTTCTTCTTCCTTTTAATTAGTATACGGTGGTCTGTTCTTTTTAATTTATAGTGGAAGTTGTGTAATTTGTGATTTATCTGGACAATCATGTACAGTTAGGTGATTATTTGTTGGAATCTATAATTGGTGAGGATGAGGCATCTTGAACATGCTTAATGGAATCACTATAGCCCTGTTTGGCCTTATATATTGCCTTTCCCTTTGTTAGCTTTTTTCCCCCAATACATTGAACTACCATTTGTATTTTTGCCTTATTGAGAACATAAGGATCATTGGTAGCGCAGCTCACTCCCTGTCTAGTTCTCTTTGATACTTTATGCGATTGAGATATAAGTCTTGCTTGGCATTTCGGCTGGCTCGAGTAGCAGATTCAGTAAATTCTTGGCAACAGATGTACTTACTGTTTTTTGCTACATGGTGCTTATTTAATTTAATTTTGAATCTTACATTTGCAACTTATAAATGGCAGGATTATCTGGCTTCATCTGCAACAACTGACTTAGCCTATTCTGTAATTTTAGAACATACAATCGCAGAAAGGGAGCGCAGGTAGATGTAATATTTCTTTTCATATGACAATGCCAATTTCGGATAACATTATGTCATGTGATGCCACCAGCTGCAAGTGCTTGTTTCTTTTATCTCTGTACATGATGATCTGTTATTGTATTAGGAGCAAAATTCTATTCCTAATTTTACCTTATATGATTAGGTAATTGAAGTTATAAGCATGATGTGGTAGTCTAGCACCTTAGCATGGATCAGATCGAATGAGAGGCATGAAATGATAAACATGTTGTTGAAAAGGAGTGGGAAAGTTTTTTCTATCTGAACATTGTCAAATTGATGTGCTGCTTTATCCCATAAACATTGTGTGAGAAATGGTTAATATGGTTCAGACATGGTGGAACTGTTTAGCATGGCAACTTTTTTTTAGTTGGAGGTGTAGAGATAAGTGAAATTCCAACTTTGGTTTGTTTGCACGTAGATTGCTTTGAAGTTTTCCAATTTTACTTGGTTGATGTTCAATGATTTTTTTTAAAGAAACCTTAAAAAAAGAGCATGAGAAGACTTCCGATTTATTAATCTAATTATTTTGGTTATCTAACTTTTCTGCCTTGCTAAAAAAATGGTTGGAAATATACATGATGTTAGTTCTAGTATTTTGGAACTTAACAATGCATTTTTCACTTGCACAAGGACATTAATTGACATGCTCCAGTAAAATAATTTTAACCATACATGTGGTTCACACAGCTTGGAGTGCAGAAGATTAGATCAAGTTATCATGTTACACACATTGCACAGTTATGTGCCAACTGATAGTCTTTACATCTTTACATTTGTTTGTATATTGTTATACTGCAACTTCCCCCCTCTCTTCATCCCCTGGCTTATTGTTCTCTTCTGCGCATAGTGGCAGTTATTATGTTTAGTCTTTTCTGCTAATATGTATTCATTTTCACCAGCCCAGCTGTTGTTGCAAGGTGCGTGGCACTTTTGAAGCGGTTCCTCCTACGGTATGCCATCTTGCACTAACTTGTATTACCTGATTAATAGTTATATGTATAGCAAACAATTATCTAACTTGCAATTTATACATTGAAAATTGATGTATTCATTTGGTAGCACCTTCATTTGTTTTAGTTACCCATATTTCTTAAGAGTCCGCATGGTTATTTAAAGCCTATATGCAAAAGCCATTGACATTACATTAATTTGCTTGGATATAAGGATGAATAGTTGAAATGGTAGAGTAAGACATGCATGTACCATTAACTCCATTATGTTGTTGCTTTAGAATGTTTCAAAAGGATATATTATCGCTCTCTTTTTATTTCTTTAAAATTATATTGGTATTAAATAACTCACTGGAGGCATTTGGTGAAATTTCAGTTGTTTCAAAGATTGTCTTAATTGTCCTTTCTTATTCATTGAGTAGGCAATTGACTTCTCTTATGATTGTTTATTCTGCTTTTGCTGCAGGTATAAACCTAGTGAGGAAACATTACTTCAGATTGACCGTTTTTGCGTGTGCACAATTGCTGAATGTGATACAAGTCTAAATCCGCAACTGTCACCATGGTCGAGATCGCTGAATCAACAATCTGTTGCATCAACATCTTCTGCAACTTCTTCTCCTTCTTTGCCTGTGTCCAGTTATGCCTCTGGGTTACTTGTAAAGTCATTAAATTATGTGCGCTCTCTAGTGTCTAAATATGTTCCTAAGCGGTCATTCCAACCTGCCGCATTTGCTGGAACTCCTTCAGCTTCAAGACAGTCACTTCCGTCACTGTCATCTTTATTGAGTAGATCTTTTAATTCTCAATTAAGTCCTGCAAATGGTGGAGAATCTTCAGAGAAAAAAGACACTGCCATCTTACCTGTTTCAAACTTATCGAACATTGAGCATGTTGATACGGGAGAAGACCTGGATTACATAGCAGTTGATGTTTTGAAGTGGCGGTGGACGGGAGAACATCCATTATCATACCTCACAACTGAAAAGTAATTGCATTTACATGTGTTTATCTGTCTTGTATTTTTGCATTTTCTTATGTTATTTTTTATATGTTGCATTAACTTCTGTGTTTTCTAATGCAGTGGCCGCATGGTGGACCTTCAAGATGTGAGGGTGCATAATTTGCTCGAACTAGGTGCTGCAGCTCTACTTGTAGGAGACATGGAGGCCAAAATCAGAGGACAGCCTTGGAAATATTTTGGAACTGCTGATATGCCTTTTCTTGATCAATTATTACAGCCATCTTCATTTACAACAATTAACAATTTAGCGTCTGCTCGTCCTCACTTAAGGGCAATAACAGCATCTAAACGTACTAAAGCAGGACCTCGGCATATTTGGTATGTTCTTTCTGACTTTATTGCTTTGTAATGCTTGAATAAATCTATTACAACTAGGCATACTTCTTTTATGCATAAATTCATTCCTCTTTAGAATGTTGATCAAGTTTTAGTTTTTTTTCTAAGACAGCTCTTTACTTGGTCTGCACACTCATTCATAGAAGGTATTCCGTGTATGATAATATGTATTCAAGTGTTGGCTTGAATCTAGAGAGTAATATAATGGTTTTGTGAATTCTGCTGGATTTAGCCAATTCGATCTCTGGATGTCTAGCCATCTAGGAATTCAGTAGTTATGTTACATGTCCTGCAGTTTATGTTTGGTTTTCACTTTTCAGTAGTTGTAGTCTTTCATGTATCAATAATTGTGTGGTGTAGCTGTTGGACTTTGTGGTTTATTCTTGTGTCGATGTTTTAATTTTAGTTTCTAGTGTAGGTTGTATTTAATTGATTATGCATAATGAAGAAAAGAGCAGAAATTTCAGAAAAGTTTTGAGTTGTTAAAAATCAAGCAATTAAAGGGTTCTCTCTAACGAGTCCTCATCAAAAGAAATTCCTTAGTGAGCCCTTATTCATTCTTTAGTTTCTATCTGTATCATACCATGTCTAAATCCCAAATCAGGAAGTGACAAATGATCCGTCTCTGTTTTCTCTACGCGACCTTGGTGATTTTTCTTTGAAGTCTGTAAGTTTATTTGAGCCTATTTTTTCAGATTTCATATAGATCCTCTTTGTTAGTTTGTCTTAGACCCTTTAAATTTAAGTGGGGTCAATCCTTACAAACTGCTTCATCATATTCATACCAGCTATCGGAAGGGAATTGATTAAAATGCCTTGTAGTGGAGTTGATTGGCTTCCTTTATCTGGTTCTATCATTTTTTTAACTTACATAATTCATGCATTATAGAGGCTCAGAAATTTGAGGGTGAGACAATTAGTACTTGGAAAACTGCATTCAGTTTTTGCTAGTCTAGTAAGAAGAAACATGGACATGAAAAAAAATCATTTATTGAACAGTAAATGCATAGGTACTCTGGGGTCATAGTTATGGTGAAAGTGATGTTCTTTTTGCAAGTCTACTATGATGATTCTGATATTCCCATGTGTGCAGTGCAATTTTAATCTAACCTTATGGTAAAATACGAATATTTATCGAACAGTGCTGATTCCCGTTTCACAGGGAGGAATCTCCTGCAAGCACGTTCCGCCCACGTGCCAGACCACTTTTCCAGTATCGTCACTACAGGTACATGATGGGAGACCCATCCAGCTGTGCCCCTTCTATTATACTTGTATCTAGAGGGAACACTTTTTTTTTTTTTAATTTAGATTGAACATGTTTTTATTATTCATTTTTATGGTCATTTGTATCACTTTTACCTATCTTTGCATTTCTGCTGACCTCTGTGTTTTTTTGTAGTTACAAAATAGTTAAACTTCGTGTGTCTTTTTCTAGGAGTTCTTTCGGGTTTTGGAATAGTTCTTGTTTGTGTGTCCATTTCTAGTTTCCAGTGGTTTAGGATTTTAACATGTGTACATTGTATTTGACCCACCATTTTATCTGCCTTTTAAGTATAGTGGATAAGGGAAGTCATTTATTTGAAATCAGTTTTTGTTTCATTTCTGTTCACGAATAAGGAAAATTATTGGTTTTTTCCATTTTCTCTTTCCTCTCGAACTCACTCTTTTATTTGTAATACTCGTGACTCAGTGAGCAACAACCTTTACGATTGAACCCTGCTGAGGTATGCGAGGTTATTGCTGCAGTAAGCTCAGAGACAAATTCTACGAGTGCTAATAATTTCACTGTATCATCTAGATTAACTAACAACAGTGGAAAGCCATCAATGGATGTGGCTGTGAGTGTTCTTATAAAGCTTGTCATTGACATGTAAGTTTTTACAAGGTTATCTGCTGTGATTGTTTCACTGTATTGTATAATTTATACGTAAATCTAGCAATGCATCTTTGTTGAATTTATATTTGTAGATGTGTGTGGCCACATGCATAATTGATGCAGCAATTTCGTATGTGGTTTGTTGCGCTATTGATTTGAGTATGACTTGTACTTTCTGATTGAATGGCATCATAATTGTTTTGAAAGTAATCTATTTAACCAGCTTTTCTTGATCCTTTTCTAATGCCTAAGTTATTTGAAATCTCAACATGTGATTCCAGTAACATGGGAGAGGAGTTGGCATACAACTATTGCAAATGCATTATTAGTAAATTTTTTTAATCATGATAAATCGTTTAATGATTTAATGATAATTCAATGCAATAATATTACCTTAAAAACTGGGAAAGTTTTGGAGCCTGCAATTTTAGTAGTTTGGAATGAAAGAGTTCCCACCACTATAGGTTTCCAAAAGCATAATTTTGATGGACTAATTGCTAAATGTGAGAATTATGGTTGGGTCATAATATTACCTTTTAATTTTCATTGCAAAGAGACTCTACTTTGAATTTTGGATATACTATTTAGCTCTTTAATATCGATTAATTTGACAAGGGCATCCCTCTTATTTTTGTCATTGATGAGTTGCTGATGCTCCAATAAGTCAGATGATGAGGCAAATTTTTGAAAATGCAAGTTATTATTCATTTGTAACTTTAGTTAAGGGAGGAAGCATTGAGAATAGGAAATTACTGGTCATGAGCATATTACTATATGTTCCTTCCATGTTTTTAAGTGGAAAATAGAAGAATGACAAGTTTTGAAAGTTTTAATGCACCATGATTTTCCACTCATCATTTTTTAATTGGTGAATGGATCCATTTTCTTATGTTCCCTTCTTGTTATTCTTGCATGAATTGCTCACGAAAGGTCAACAAAAAATTTCTTTGTAGGTATGTATTGGACTCTGGGACTGCTGCTCCTCTCACTCTGTCCATGCTTGAGGTGCTGCATCAATTAAGTTTTGAGTTTTTGATGCTGATGGTCAGAGCTTCTAATGTTTGTTTTGCAATTATGTTCCAGGAAATGCTTAGTTCTCCAAAAACAGCTTGCAGGGTTCGTGCTTTTGATTTGATTCTGAATCTTGGGGTCCATGGTCAGTTATTGGAACCTATGAGTGTTGATGATACTTCCACAATTGAAGAGGAGTATTCACAAGAACCATTTGCTGATATTGATGCGCAACTTGCCACACAGGGGAATAGGAAAGCAAATCCTGTTAACAAGTTGGAAACTTTGTCAGCTATTGATAGTTTTGAATCTTGGATTTTAAACATTTTATACGAAATACTTTTATTTCTTGTCCAGGTACGGTTCCATTTTTTTTCTGGTCACCTCGACTTGTCTTTGCCTTTTAACTAAACATGATTCCCATTTAGTACTGATAATCCTGTTGAAGGATTTATAATGCGGCTTAGAAAAGGAATAAGAATGCATGGAATTACTTGGGGTAGTACTTTAATTGAATTTTTTTTATCAAACACACAAAAACGAGTTTATTTCACCAAGCAGTTGATATCACAGGATAATGTCATCTTTATGTATTTTTGCTGGTAATGTAATGTGTTGGTTGCATTACCATCTGAAGTCTGACATAAAATACTTTTGCAGACAGAAGAGAATGAAGAATCTGTTTGGGCATCTGCTTTGAGTTGTTTACTTTATTTTGTTTGTGATAGAGGCAAAATATTGAGAAGCCGTATAGAAGGCCTTGACATAAGGGTGAGTTAGTATTTCCATGCTATCTTTACTTCTTTGAAGTACTATTCTGGGGATGCAACATCTTGTTTTATTCTCTTATTTATGATTCTTTGTGCACAGCATAAACTGTAGAATTTGTCTATGTTTCTCAGAATCCTTCTCATATTGGCTCAATTGTGAGGCCAGCTGTTATTTTCTTATGACTTTTTAACTTAGTGGTAGCATCATGGGAGATATTGATTAGTAATTGATTTTTGCTGTTTTGATTGACAAGAAACTTTCTATTTGATCATGTTGCTACTTTATGCGCAGGTATGTTGGATAGGAAATTAATTTTTTTGGTGGGAACAATAGGAGCTGTTTTTTGGATCTTTGTTCCTTAACCATGTTTCCCATGCCTTAGCATCAGGAATGTCCCATCCTTTTGGTTAGGAATTCTGCCTGACCTACTATATCCCTTTATAAACCAGGGGTTGTGTTTGATGAATTCTAAATCTCCGTGCCAATTTGGGGCGGGAGGTTTGGAAGGAACAGTTTCTTGTAATATTGACAGGATTTTTAAATGGATCGGTAAGTACATTTAAATATCAGCTGGAGTATAAATTGCGTTGAAGAATGGAGTCTAATCTTGTGAATCAGGAATAATGTTAGGAATGTAGTCTAATTTTGTTGAATTATTTATATACGTCTGAAGTGGAGAATTTCCTCCTAATAGCACAATTTTCAATTTATGGTTTGGGATTAGAGTCGACTTCATTAACATGTACTGTGTGCTATGGTTTACAGTTGCAACTTGAGAGTTTGAATGCACAAAAAAATGTTATAAGGGAAAGATTTAGAAACCTGATTTTCCTTGAGGTGCTTGAAGTTTGGGTTGGACCGGCTACTTTGTGGGAATAAAAGAAGTGTTTCTAACAAACTCTAACTGGACCCCTTTTCTAATTTTTTTACATGTTACAATTCATTCCTACTTCCAAATGTTCAGATTCATAAATTGGGAAGTCTTTAGCTTGACAACTTTTTAGGCTATTTTGCATTTTTTTTTAAACGGATGCTATTATACCTGTGACAATCTTGTACTGCACCAATTGATGATTGGCCTTGTCTGAGTCTGATGGGGCAGGTGAAATATGGCTCAAACCTGCTTATATATTGCAGAAATAGAATCAGCTCAATTTTTTTGTTGTATTGGAATTAAGTGCCATTATGTTATTTAGAGTTATAATAATATCTATGTAATTAACGTGCTTGAAAAATAACTGTGTAATACCCACTCTGTGTTATGTACTCAGCCTCACACTTAAACTCATCCTGCCCATGGCAGGCTTCAATTTCATCCCATTTCCATTTCTAGTTAAATTCACTTCAAAGGTGGAACATATGATTTGGTTTGCCTGTTCATATTGCTTTGTCTAATAATATGTGTGCTCCGATCAAGTGCCATGATCATTTTTATATCAACTTTTCTACAGGTCAGGTTTGATCGGTTTTTGGCTTTTTTTTTTAGGTAATCAAGAAACTTATTGAAACCAGCAGGAAGCATTCCTGGGCTGAATTAGTTCATAGCAATCTTGTTTGCATGTTAACAAACATGTTCTATCAAGTGCCTGATGGGCCTAGTCTTGATGTCTCAAGTGCCCGAGTCTTTCTCATAGACCAGATTGACCTGATTGGAGGAATTGAGTTTATTTTTTATGAGGTATGTGCATTATTCATCCACATAATTGGAATTAGCTATCAAGCACACAACCTTTTATGGGCTTAGTAGTTGTGGTGATTTCATCTAAGTTTGTGTTATCTCGTGCAGTATTCAGTTTCTGCCTTGAGAGAAGACCGCAGAAATCTATTTCTGGTTCTTTTGGACTATGTTTTACATCAAATAAATGAATCGTGCATAGCTGCTGGTGTTTCTGAGTATAGTGATGATGAAATTCAACCTCTATCGGCCTTGCTTTCTCTTGCTAATGCACCTGAAGCTTTTTATATTTCTGTTAAAATTGGGGTGGAAGGCATTGGGGAGCTTTTGAGAAGATCCATTTCTGTTGCATTGTCAAGATATTCTAACAATGAGCGACTCAATATGGTAAGCTGAATACAATTTGTGTGATTCCAAGGGTGTTCTTGTTATATTTTGTCTGGATAGGGAGAGCACGTTCTGTGGATTATTTAAAGGAAAATTAGGAACCATGTGCATGCATTATGGGTTTATTTGCATTCTATAGTAAAGCACGACGTTGACTGCTGTGAATGCCGAGCATCACAGCTGAGTTGCCAGTTGCTTTTAGTACTCTCTGTCATTTAATTATCAAAGAAATAATTGTTGATGGACTTGGGAAGCCACTAGTTCACATTGATATTGTGATGAAGTTGGTGCATTTGTACAAATGAGCGACTTCCCAGTATACTGAATGGAAAAGTTGAATAACAGTTGGACTGAAACTTACCGTGGCAGAAATCCTAAACCCTTCAGTTGTCCTTGAATACAACTAAAGTTGGGAAAAGAAAAACCTGAACTAGCAATTAATTTTGATTGCAAAATTAACTGAAATCTGAAAAGTTAAATTCTACAGGCTACAAATCTTAGGAGGAAATATCCCTAAATTAGAGATCCCATTCCTAAAATTTGTTGGCTTAATTTGATATAGCTTGTTAATCATGAATTATTTTTTCTCCTCCATTTTGAATTTTGAATTATATTTGTAGACTTGTGGTGGCTGTAGAGATTGAATCCTTATGCTGAACCTATATTTTACAAGGCAACTAATACCCTGTTATGGTATTGAACCATTTATTTACTGCATGCGGCTTGCAATGAATATGGGCACTGTCACACAATTGGCAACCTGGATTTAAACTTTTAGGTTTCTAGAATTTAGCCTCACCAAAGCTTTCAGGGGCGGGTGCTGGGATCTCTGGAATACTTTATTTAATGTGTTCCAAGTAATGCAACATCCATTGAGTACAACTTGTATGGAATCCGTTGATTTATACTTCACCATCGAGTACAACTTATAGGTTTCTAGAATTTAGCCTCGGTAAACATTTATAACACATATGTGGTTGGCTAATGCATCATATATGGAATCCGTTGATTTGTCAAATTTGTACAATTTATGATCGCCTTTTCTATACAAACATGCAGAGTTGCAGTCTTAATACTTCTAGCTA
Organism: Bocquillonia castaneifolia; assembly: GCA_948193215.1. Taxonomy (NCBI): domain Eukaryota; kingdom Viridiplantae; phylum Streptophyta; class Magnoliopsida; order Malpighiales; family Euphorbiaceae; genus Bocquillonia; species Bocquillonia castaneifolia. The sequence goes on along the minus strand of CANYLF010961865.1, from coordinate 5,273 downwards.
TTGGTGGTTGCTGTATTAATGCAATTTATAATGATGAATGCTGCACAAGTTAGATACAGTTTGCAAATAAGTTTCCATTTGAATAGTCAAATTATATGCATCTTTATTGATTAGTTTTAGCTTGTTCTTTTGTTTTGGATTGTGATTTTGATGAGAGCATAATTGACTTGATTAGGTTGAAAATATATTCCTCCTAGTCATTTGATGACATGCACAAACATTAACACGCAGTGTTGAAACTATTAAGTGATTTCATGTGCTTGCTTGCCTCAGGACACACACAACTTCATGCTTGTTTGAAGGATTTATTCTTATCTTTTCATCATGTGACAATTTCTTTCATGTTTTCTGTGTGTGTTGATTAATTTTTATGATTGTAATTTACTATGAAATATGTTGATTTACACTCTGCCATTTCATAGACATAGCAAGTGCAATTAGGTCCTGTTTTTTAACTGTTGATTTAACAGAGTTCTTATATGTATTGGATTCTGAATCTTGTTTCCTTTTGCAGCTCTTGGAGAATATAACAGAGAAATTGGACGCAATAATTGGTTCTTTTACTCATTTAGACAAAGAATTCACCCATCTGGTGCAGATAACCAAATCTTACAAGTTACTTGAAAGCATTACAAGTGCAGGCCTCAGAAATAGCGTCATTGTAAAAGCAAAGCTTGCATGGATCACTTTGCATTCTCTTCTTCATTCAGAAAGAATTGCTTATCGCCAAAATGGATATACATGGTTAGGAGATTTGCTTATTGCAGAAATTAGTGATGGAAGGGATGCGAGTATATTGTCAAATATAAAAGACTTGCAACATCAAATTGCCTGTGCTGGTATTCATGATACTGGAGTTGCTTCTGATGTTCCTTTGTCCATATGGCTTATGTGTGGGCTTCTCAAGTCTAAGCACCACCTCATCCGATGGGGTTTCCTGTTTGTCCTAGAGAGGCTTCTAATGCGGTGCAAATTTTTGTTGGATGAAAATGAAGCTCAACATGTTAACAGCAGCAATGTTGGCGAAGAACATGTGGATAACCGGCTTGAGAAAGCAAATGTAGTGATAGACATTATGAGCAGTGCTTTGTCCTTGGTAGCTCAAATAAATGAAACAGACCGCATCAACATTTTGAAGGTATCTTGCTCAGATAATCTGCAAACATACTGTTTAAACCTTACAGTTTGAGATTATTGGTATATAAACGAGGCACGAAAATGTAATTTGCTCATTCCAGCTTTATGATTTGATCAACTTAGGATATTTCTCATGCTAACGGCTTAGATATCATTGAATTGTTTCTGCTTGATCAGATGGCAATTTCGCCAGTAATTTTTGTCCAGAATGTCTAGGAGAAAAGCATCCAAAATTATCTGATCTCTTGGTGCATTTTTGTTGAGGGAGCTTCTACCCTTGCATTGCATTACTAAAGGAGAATACAAACTAAGAATGTGCTAGTGAGATGATATATGCTCATATATGGTCTTCATATGTAAAAATGTTTATGCAGCCAATCTTGTTTTTATTCATTGATGCTCAGATGCATTTTGTTCTTTTAGTTTCAAGACTTCATGCAAATCCATATTTTATTGAAGATGTGCTAAACCTCAATTTCTGTTGATTTTTCTAAGCAGATGTGCGATATACTGTTCTCCCAGCTGTGCCTGAAAGTTCTTCCATTAACAATGATGCCATATGGAGAGAATAGCCAACAAAGCAAAGTTTATGGTGGTACAGATGAAAATAAAAAATCTGACAGCCCTGAAAATACATCTCAGCAAGAGAGCTTTCCACGTAATGAATTTCTAGAGGAAACTAATGGTAGATTCAACTGCAACAGTAACAGTTCTTATATGCATGGCACAGCATCAATGGCCGCAATGCTTCTCCAAGGACGGGCCATTGTTCCAATGCAATTGGTTGCACGTGTTCCTGCAGCATTATTCTACTGGCCATTGATTCAGCTTGCTGGCGCAGCAACAGATAATATTGCACTTGGAGTTGCAGTTGGAAGCAAAGGACGGGGAAATCTTCCTGGAGCTGCTTCAGACATTAGAGCCACTCTGCTATTACTTCTAATAGGCAAATGCACTGCAGATCCTTCTGCTTTTCAAGAAGTTGGTGGAGAAGAATTTTTCAGGTGATTTCTTTATATCTACTTCTTAAGATGTTCTTCCTGAACCTTTTTGTCAAGACATGCTAAATCCTCTTTTGGATTGTGGCAGGGAACTTTTAGATGATACAGACTCAAGAGTAGCATATTATTCTTCTGCTTTTCTTTTAAAGGCAAGATGTTCCTTTCTCCCTCTTGAATCAAGAGTCTTGATGACAGTATAATGTTTGGTTTCTTGTATTTTGAATCTTTTGTTACTAATTTCAATCTTGGGTTTTTCAGAGAATGATGACTGAAAAGCCTGATGAGTACCAACACATGCTTCAGAATCTTGTTTTTAAAGCACAGCAGGTAGGACTTAATATTACTGTTTGATAAAAACTTTACAAATTTAATATGAGAAGTGAAAAACATAAACTGTATGAGAGCAACTTCTGAGGTACAAGTATGCCCTGTGCTGTTCTTATCTGTCTTTTTCATGCACAAATTGCTGTCCTGTGCTACTTGGTTTTTATTCAGTTTTATATCATTCTTTTTTTTAATTGAAGCAGAAGCAACTTAATAATTTTCTTAGTTGGATGCGACTCTTTCTAATCCTAATCCGGTTCAATATTTTAAGAGATCTAAACATGGATAAAATTGTGAAAATAAACAAAAATGAAAATGTTAATTATGTTTATCAAATGTATAACTCATAATAATCTTATTGTGGAATTTGTTTGTGATTTGGTGGTGCAGAATCAAAATTATATATTTTTTATTTTTTTCTCAAAAGAATTCATATTGTCTTGATTTCATTTACTCTTTCTAATCTTAATCTCTTTTATAATTTTGAAATACTTGAACTTAACAAATTGTAAAAACTATTATAGGTGTATGTTATTCTCTATTGAAGATAATTTCCTTATAAATTTATGCGGCCGAAAATATAACTTCATGGTTTTCTATACATTAGTCAATACTAACACGGTGAGCTGAAAAAAATGTTGGGCTGATATATGCTACTAGGATTTTTGGTGATTGTATAATGTCTAATTGTGAGCACTTCAGAAATTTTAGATGTTCGGTTATTACATTCCAGTCTCCATTAGGACAACAGACGATAACTAATTTTTTTTCTGTATTGTTGTAGCATTCATGGGATAGCAGTGTTAAATAAATTTTACTTACATGTGCTTTTGCCTTTGCAGAGCAACAATGAGAAACTGTTGGAGAATCCATACCTTCAGATGCGCGGGATACTTCAGCTATCAACTGATGGACTATAATAATGACCCTTGTGGAATCATATTGCTCGTCATCCTGAGATGTTTTGACATTCTTTACTCTTGGCATTTTTGATCTTTCGCCTGGAATTTAACAAAGTCTTGAAGACCCCCCAGCTGGATTATATTTGTTAATCTAGGCAAACGTAGCAGTGTTATTATCATTATGATTAAAGGAAATATTTCAACCAGGCAATGATATTTATCTACGCAGTGTATGTGCTCTGAGATCTCCTCTGAATGAAAAAGAAAAAAAAAAGAAGGAAAAGGAAAAGGTGATTATACTAGTTGATTTTGGAAATTAAATCTAGCTGGGGAAATCCTTTTTGCTGTATATTTTACTGAATGGTGAGCTGCCTCTTCAATTGTTTTGCGTCAAGTCCTTTGAAACGGTGAGCTTGATGATGCCCTTGGCCATTAATTTGACTGCTGGAGGATTCTTCATATTGGTAGAGGTAAAATTATGAATTGAGACTTATCAAAAAAAAAAAAAAGAGTTATGAATTGAGTTCTGAAGGTTTTAAATCTGGAGAAGTGGCACTGAAGCCTAATACTATATGTTCAAGAACTTAATTTCCGGACCACTGCTGCTCATTCTTTTATCCATCCTTTGTTTGCCTCTTTAATATTTTCAGATTCCCAGGTTCAACATATAGTAAGGTACTTTCTTTCCCTACTGCACTTTTATGTTTTCAAATTTGAGGTTTTGTATACTGCCAATGGAAACTTTTTTTTATGATCTGCAAGTAAAATGTATTTTGGAAAATTGAACTGGAAGGAGAAAGCGGGGAATAAAATGAAGGGGAAGGGAAGTTCTGTTTATCCGTAGCTTTTTTCATTTATAAGTGATTATGGGCAATGCTTTTAGATGGAGGAAACTCATGAATGACCAATGAGAGAAGGGTAGTACAAGGAGAGAGAAAAAGGAATTAGAAACCAAGAAAACAGTGTCATGGCCAATTCTAGGTTTGCACTCATTTTATTCTTTTTGCGTGATGAAGTTGTTCAATATGTTTCTCTTTCAACAAAAGATGTTCAATATTCTTTATCCCAAGGGTTTATAGATATTTTTGTAAGGAACATTGCAAATTTGGGCACGCTAATCAAAGCTTATTCTCTGTGCAAATTTGAGAATGAGGTTTTCCTACTTGGTCATTTAAAAACCCTTAATGAATCATTAAAGTTAAGCTCCAAATTTTTATCACGTACCTGTTATTTATGTATTTTTCTTTTTTCATGTGGTTGCAGTATTTGTTGTGCGTCGTATCTTGAGATATTTCCAGGGCGATGTCAAGAGAACCAACCCCCTTTTTTTTGTCTGTACAGTATTATAATTCCTGCTGGCCCTTTAATATTTTAACATTCTGGAAAATGACATTAATGCTGGCTTCTTTTTTAAACAGCCACCCTGTCAATAAAACCTATGAGTTGTTTTTAACTCGCTCAGGTTTATTGACTGTTGTGACAAGAACACACCTAGAATTTTGTATGTTTAGCCAGTAGGAAATGGTGCTAGAAGCTGGCTTGGACTGCAAGGCTCTACAATTCTGTTTTTAGGGGAATTGTGCTGATGCCTATAACTAAGGCATCTTCAGAGTGCTGCTTATATGTTCTTTTGGAATTTATTTATTATTTATTTTGACATTGTAAATATGTAAGTTCGGCTTTTTTTTGGGTAGTAAGCTGCCGATTGTTGTATAATGGGGTGAGATTTTGTTTTTCTTTGGAACGTCTGAGCTGATTTGAATAAATAGAAAGTTTTGTTCCATCTCTCTTTTTTTTTAATTATTAATTGGATTTTACTCTTTTTTTTACCAAATGATATCATGCTTAATTCCATTAGCATGGACTTTTCTTTTATAGTAGTCAAATCCAAGTTATCGAAAATAGTTTT
>CANYLF010961685.1:0-11049 GCA_948193215.1 Bocquillonia castaneifolia | reverse complement strand
TTCAAAAAAAGACACTAAGATGTTAATAATTGTAAAGATATGATTTGAATAGTTGATTGGAAAAAAATAATTTGAGATTATGGGTTGAAAAAAATATAATAAAACTTTAATAATTTTAAAGAAATAATTTGATTAATTAGTGGTATGGCACATGCAGCCATACATTAAATTGCAATTATTTCAATAATTAAAAAAATGTACTTAAACTTTAATAATTTTAAAGACATGATTTGATTAGTTGATTGAAAAAAAATAATTTGGAAAATATTATTTTGGAAGATGATAAATAATTCTAAAAGAAGAATTTTTTTTTATTACATTATTTTCTTTCTTTTACTACAAATTTCTAAAAAATAATATGATTATGTTATTAATCCATAACTTGAAATAATAGTATAAAAGAAGACACTAAAATTTTAATCATTTTAAAGATATGATTTGATTAGTTGATTGAAAAAATAATTTTGAAAATATTATTTTGGAAGATGGTAAGATTACTTTAATAATTATCAAAACATGATGTGAAATATTAGTTTAAAAAAGGCAATAAAACATTAATAATTTTAAAGAAATAATTTGATTAATTAGTGGGAAAGGCACATGTAACCCTACATTATATTGTAATTATTTCAATAGTTAAAAAAAAGACATTAAAATGTTAATAATTTTAAAGATATTATTTTAATAGTTGATCAAATAGTATTTTAAAATCAATTGTAAATTTCATGTTCCTAAGTACAGTTTAATTTCCTTTAGTTTTATTTTATAGTTTTATTATATAGATATAGACGGCTTAAAGCATGATAAACTGTAACCATATTATCGGCGCAAAATTGTGGGGAGCCTAGTCAAAGAATTCAGTTATGTCCCAATTATGTTAAATATCTCACATTTTAACAAACAAATTCCCTAAAAAAGCTAAGCAGCACTAATAGTAAGTTCTAACGATCCATTTTCACTAGTGGTAGTCATTTTAACATGATTAGATCGCACTCATTTGTGCTGCGTGTTGGATTTTAACACGGGAACCCTGACTTAATTATTTATATGTCATTTTAATATGATTGGACCGTAAACTCATTTTTGTGGTGCATATTGGATTTTAACACTGACCTAGTGGTCTCTTTGCACAAAAAATTTTTTTTCCTTTAAAGCATGCATCCGATATCTCAATCATTGAAATTAGAGGAGCCTAATCCAAATTTAATACACGATTAATTTGTATTTTAGGCAAAAGGTGTCTCATCTCGGAATATCTAATTCCATCAATTTGAACTCATCCAATCCAAGCCTCCACTCTATTGCTCAGCTTTTACAGCCTATTCAAAACACTAGAACAGCAACATGCCCATCATCGTTCTTTCCCTGCTCTCTGTTCTCAGTCTCCTTACAGGTGACAAACTGCCGCCTTACAATGCCACCGACTTGATTCTCCTCAACTGCGGTGCATCGTCAGTCGAAGAATCACTGGATAAGAGGAGTTGGAATAGTGATGTTCAGTCCATATTCTTCTGCCCCTTCAACTCTCAATCTTCGTCCCTATCAAAAGCCTCCCAACAAAACCCCTCCGTTCCTCTCGTCCCTTACATTACAGCCCGTCTTATTCACTCCAAACTCACTTGCATATTCCCCGTCTCGCCTGGTCCAAAGTTTATCCGTCTTTATTTCTATCCTGATTCATACTCAGGTCACCACACATCAGAATCCTTCTTCACTGTCACTGCAAACAGTTACACACTTCTTAGCAACTTTAGCGCCTATTTAACTGTTTCTGCTGCGATTCAAGCAGCTCCTTATCTCATCAAAGAATTCCTAGTAACTGTGCAGGACGACCAAGAACTTAATCTGACATTTACTCCATCTGCAAACTCCTTTGCCTTTATTAATGGTATAGAAATAGTTTCCATGCCAGCCAACCTCTACATGAGATCAGATGAGCAGACTTCTTATCCCTTTGTAGACACCAATTTTGGATCTTCATTTTCTATGGACAACACCACCTCTCTAGAAAGTATTAAATGTTGGTGGTAATCTCATCTCCGACATCGATGATACAGGGATGTATAGACCCTGGTTCGATGACACGGAATATATATTCGGTCAGAACCCTGGGATTGTCCATACATGGCTTGATGATGTGAAGATAAAATACACCAAGGACACCCCGGCATACACCGCACCCGATGTTGTTTACGTTACTTCTCGCTCAATGGGGGTAGTAGAACCTAGCAAAAATTTGATGTACAACCTTACATGGCTCTTCCCAGTTGATTCCGGGTTTAGATATCTTGTCAGGCTCCATTTCTGTGAAATAGAAGAGAAAGATGTGACGGGTGAAAATCAGCGGGTGTTTTTCATATTCATCAATAACATCACAGCGGAGATTGAAGCTGATGTAATTCACTGGACAGGAGGCAATGATATTCCAGTATATAAAGACTATGTTGTTATGGTAACTGGAAATAAAAGGAAGCAGCACTTGTGGCTGGCTTTACATCCCAACGTACACTCAAATCCTAAATACAATGATGCTATTCTGAGCGGTATAGAGATATTCAAGCTGAATAATTCAGATGGTAATCTTGCTGGATTGAACCCTGAATCAGGTGTAGTAACTCCTTCACAACTGCATCCCTTCTTAAGAGAAAAGGCAAAGAATAAACTCTCTTCTTTAGCTGTAGCCATTGTTGGAGCTGTGTTAGGTGCTGTATTTGCCATTTCTCTTTTTCTATATTTCTGTTTCAAACGAAGAAAAAATCAAGGAGAGGACACCAATTCTAGAAAGCAGAAGACCTTACAGGTTCCATCACTTCCAACTGACCTCTGTCATCGATTTAGTATAGCTGAAATCAGATCAGCTACAAGAAACTTTGATGATCAACATGTTATTGGTCGTGGAGGTTTTGGTTATGTATACAAAGGATATATTGGAAATCAATCCATAGAAGTTGCAATGAAACGGCTCCATTCATCATCAAGGCAAGGGAGACACGAGTTTCAGACAGAGATTGAAATGCTGTCCAAGCTCCGCCATGTTCATCTCGTATCTTTGATCGGATACTGTAATGATGAAAATGAGATGATCCTTGTATACGAGTACATGCCACATGGTACCCTTCAAGATCATATTTACGAAACAGAGAACTCTCCTCTCCCATGGAAGCAGAGACTACAAATATGCATCGGCGCAGCTCGAGGCTTGCATTATCGTCACACAGGTCTAACGCACACTATCATCCACCGAGATGTAAAACCATCAAACATATTGTTGGACAAGAAATGGGTGGCCAAGGTTTCCCATTTTGGCTTGTCAAGAATAGGTCCTACAAGTGAAGCCGAAAGCCATGTAAGTACTGTTGTTAAAGGCAGTTTCGGGTATCTTGATCCTGAATACTATCGTAGACAACAGCTCACAGAGAAATCAGATGTTTACTCATTTGGGGTGGTGTTGCTAGAAGTACTATGTGCCCGGCCACCGATAAAGTCAATCCTGCCTAAAGAGCAAGTAAGCTTGGTGGAGTGGACTCGCAATTCTTGTCGAAATGGAACACTAGATCAGATTATTGATCAACAGTTGAAAGGTGATATAGCATCTGTCTCATTAAACAAGTTTTGGGAGATTGCTGAGAGTTGCCTGGGTGAAAAAGCGATTGACCGGCCCACAATGGGAGATGTGATATGGAGCCTGGAATTTTCTTTGCAGCTTCAAGAAACTGCTGAGAAAAATGTCAATATGTGTGATTCTGTTAGTGAGAGCCAGAAAAGCTCATCTTTGCAATTTAGAAAGATGATTACCACTGATGATGATGATGATGTATTTACGTTTTCAAGTGGACAAATGTCGGATTCGAGGACCACTGTTACTGCTGGTAAGAGTACAGATTCTGAAAACTTGAGATCAGGGACTGTGTTTTCAGAATTAATGAATCCACATGCACGATAAAGTTTAACTGAATCCTTATGCTTGCTAGGTTTTGAATGATATAGTTTCTAATTAATTAGCATCTGTGTACGATCAGTGATGGGGTTAGGGGGCGGGAGGGGCATGCCCCCTAAGTTTGAAAATTTTTTGTATTATATGTTTTAAATTTGATCTCTCCTAAATTTGTGAAAAAAAAAAAATATCATGTAAATTTTAATTAGGGGTGTGCATCGGTTAGAACCGAACCGAACCGGTTTTTTACTAAAATCTGAAACCGAACCGAAACCAAAGTAATTAGGAAGGAGACCGAAATGGTTTGGTTCGATTCGGTTTTGGATGAAAAGAGGAGTTCGGTTTAAATTTATACTACATTTCAGTTTGGTTTTCGGTTCGGTTCGGTATTTTACTCAAAAATTTCAAACCGAACCGAACCAAAATCTAAAAAAATTTGAAAAATTGGAGCCGAACCGGACCAAAATGAACCGGTTTCGGTTCGGTATTTCGGCCGGTTTGATTTTTGCACAACCCTAATTTTAATGTAATTTTATGAATAAGAATAATATTATAAAACATAAATTAGCATTATGTATTATTTACCTCCTCTAAAAAATATTTTTGTCTCTTATATATATCAAAAATTAGATGACTTCTCGTTTTGCAAATGAGGTGTCCATCAAGTGACAAATCCAGGATTTTAGTTAAAGGGAACAATAAAAATTAAATCTATAAAAAAATATACATATTATAAAGTTTCCTTCCATTTTGTACCAATTATTTTAGGTAGGATTTAGTTTGGAGATTTAGTTCTTTTATATTGGTTCATAACGGCACGGACCAAAATGAAGATTTTGATTTTTAATCCTTAACATATATAAAAGTGGGAGGGGGAAAAACAGGACCCCCTTACCATTCCCTAATTAATTTATCAAAAGGTTTTAATGAAGGTTTAAATAGTTATTTAATAATTATTTTAATTAATTAATAATAAATATGGAATTCCTTAATCAATTAGAATTAGGATATATTTATTTATTAATAAAATATAAAATCCTTAACCAATTACGATTTAAAAATATTCATAATTAAAATTTCAAATATATATTACAAACATAATAATTGAAAAAAATATACAAATCTATATAATATATATATATATATATATATATTGAGTTAAATTTAATCATAAAATTATAAATTATTAAAATTATAATATATATTATTAGGATTAAAAGATATAAAATTATTTACTTAATAAAATTTCACTTTATTATAAGAATTAATTTTAAATTTATATTAATCGTTTGCATTTTCCTAAGAAATTCAGATTTTTAGCATCAAATTCACAGTCCGACAGTGCAACAACTCCGACGGGTCATAACTTAGGCTAGAAAACTCAGAATTGGGTGATTCAAAAGCCTAAATTCAAGAGAAAATCCAGATCTACAACATTCATGAAGAAGTCATGCCCGTTTGGAGACTATAGATATCCGTAAATTGAGTCGCAAATCAGACGCTCTGTGCAGTCTTAAGGGAAATCCGAATTTTACAAGGAATTATATATTATTAGAATTAATTAAAACAAGTCCTAATCATTCTAGAATTTGTGAGCATCCTTAATTAGTTAGGGTTTAAGCACTATAAATAGATGGAAACCAAGGCTAGAAAATTAATATCTCTTTTCTTTTTCTAAAATAAATAAGAAAGCTTAAAGAATTTCATGGAGAATAAGTAAACTCAAGGGTTTCAACAATTAATTTAAGATTAATTACATTTTCTCTTTCCTTCATGAAAAACAGTGCTTCCAATTTCACAAATTTCTCAGTCATTTAAACTATTAAACCATCAATTGAAGATTGAAGACTGAAGACGGAAACTTAAAAAGATATATAAATTTTTTTTATATTTTTTAATCGTTAATTCTTTATTTTTGATTAGTTTGGATTTTCTTTTTTATATAGTCATCAACTAATTATTTAAAGTATGTTTAGAAATCAATTTAGATTATTATTAGAGTAGAATTAGTGATTAATTAGTTTATTTAAATTAAATTCAAGTTTATATTTAATTTTCATAGGAAATCTAGTTTTTTATTGTGGAATTCACAATCTGACAATGCATCAACTTCAACGGGCCATGACTTATGCTAAGAAACTTGGAATTGAGTGATTCGAAAGCCTAAATTTAAGAGAAAATTGAGATCTATAATTTTCTTGAAGAAGTCATGTCCGTTGGGAGACTCTAGATATCTAAGAATTGAGTCGCAAGTCAAACGCTCTATGAAGTCTTTTAGAATTAATTAAAAGAAGTCTAATTATTATAGGATTTGTGAGCTGTCTTAGTTAGGGTTTAAGCACTATAAATAGATGGAAACCAAGGCTGATAAATTAATATCTCTTTTCTCTTTTTAAAAATAAACAAGAAAGCTTAGAAGAATTTCATGGTGGATAAGAAACTCAAAGGCTTTAATGATTAATTCAAGATTAATTAGGTTTTCTCTTTCCTTCATGAAAAGCAATGAATTTAATTTCACAATTTTCTTCATCATTCAAACTATTAAAGCAACGATTGAAAATTGAAGACCTAAACTTAAAAAGTTATACAATTTTTTTTTATTTTTTAACCGTGAATTCTTTATTTTTGATTAGTTTGGATTTTTTTTATAGCCATCAATTATATATTTAAAGTCCATTTAGTAATTAATTTATATTATTATTAGAGTTGAATTAGTGATTAATTAGTTTATTTAAATTAAATTCAAATTTATATTTAATTTTCATAGGAAATTTGGGTTTTTAATGTGAAATTTGTAGCTTAAAAGTGTAACACATTCGACGGTCATAACTTGAATTAAAAGATTTGGAATTGAGTGATTCAAAAGCTTAAATCTAAGATAAAATAGATACCTACAACTTTCATGAAGAAGCCGTCGCTATTTGAAGATTAAAAAAACCTGAAAAGTGAGTTACAAATCAGAAGTTATGTGCAGTTTTGGTTGAAATCGGAATTTTAAAATAATTAACTATTTAGAATTAATTAACACAACTTATAATCCTTCTAAGACTTAAACAAAACTGTTGTTAGATATTAATAGAGATAAATAGATCATAACAATGAAGTTGATTTAATAAAATTTTTCATCATTCATTCAAGTATGGATTGAAGATTTAAGACTTAAAATTTAAAAGGTGTATATATGAATTATTTATTTTTATATTAGTTTGGATGTTTTTTTTTCTATAGCCATCAACTATTTAAAGTCTATTTAGTAATAAATTTAGATTATGATTAAAGTATAATTAATGATTAATTATAGTTTATTTAAATTAAAGTTGTATTTATATTAAATTTTTGTAGGAAATTCATATTTTTAATGTGAAATTCGGAGCTTAAAAGTTCAGCATATTCGACGGGCCATAACTTGAGCTAAAAAACTCGAAATTGTATGCTCTAAAAGCCTAAATTCAAGATAAAATTGACATCTGCAACTTTCATGAGGAGTTGTGGCTATTTGAAGGCAATAAATACCTGAAAAGTGAGTTAGAAATCAATAGCTTTATTTTTCTACCATGAATTCTATATTTTTACTTAGTTTGGGTATTTTATTTCTTACAGCAATTAACTAATTATTTAAAGTCTATTTAGTAAATAATTTAGATTAATTATGTTCTTTTTATAGTAAAATTAATGATTAATTAGTTTATTTAAATTAAATTCATACTTGTATTATGTTCTAATCACTACTAAAAAGAAGCCTTTTACCGACGGTAATTACCGATGAAATAATTCCGTCGGTAATTACCGACGGAATTACGAGGAAATAGCGATTGAAATAAACTGAGTTCATTACCGACACAATAATGATGGTTTACCGATTTAAACTGCCGACAATTATATATTCGAAGGTAAACCATCGGTAAATTTGGCGGGATTTCCCGCCAAAAATTTAGCGCCTAATTAGCGACTAATTACCGACGGTATCGCGTGGAAAGGGTGACGAAAGTAATCCGTCGGTAAACAATCGTTAGTCATATCTGCCATGTCATTTAAAGTAATATAGCGACATAGTAGCGACTAAATGTCGACAGTTATAGAGACGGATTGCCGACAGATTTGTGTCCGTCGGTAAATTTAGGTCATTTAAACGATGTGATTTTCTCCTTCTTCCCTCTACTCCTTCTTTCCTTTTCTCTTCCTCTGCTGCTGCTAACCTGCAAACCTGCAAATAGGGAAAACAAATAAAGAAAAAATTAATTTGGATATTAGCTAGGTTAATTAATTGGTTAGTGTTATTCATTTCCCTATTCTCCTTATTTCCCTTTCTCCCATTTTCCTTTTCTTCTTCCTCCTATTACTGCTGCCGCTGTCGGTGCCGGTCTGCCATTGCCAACATCGACAACGCCTTCTCTTCCTCCTCCGGCGAACGGTGCTGCCTCTGCCATTCCAGGTAAGGTTTTTTTTTCAGGAATTTTATTTATGGGAAAATAGGAAAATAAAAATGTAGATAAATGAAAAAAAAATTATTTAATTTCTGTAATTTTTTTATTTTCTGCAATTTTTCTGTAATTAATTTTTTGTAATTTTTTTTATTTTTTGCATTTTTTATTTTTTGTAATTTGTATAATATTCTGGAAATTTTATAAAATTTTTTTTGTTTAATTTCCTGTAATTATTTTTTGCAAATGTTTAATTGTATTATATTCTGTAATTTTTTATAATATTCTGCAAATGTTTAATTTTCAGCTTTTTTTTTTAAATTTATGGAAATTTTTTAATTTGTGTGATTTTGTTTAATTTTCTATAATTATTAATTATCATATTTAATTTTTTTTATTATGTTAGTTGTTTTTAATTATGTTAAGAAATAAAAAAAAAATATTTTAAAGATAAATGGAAAATAAGAGTTTTGAAGAAAAAATATTAATATGAAAAACAAAATGTATTTATAGGATATGTAAAATTAAAGTAATTAGGTGAATAGAATAAAAATAACATAATTTATTTATTTTTTTATATTACCCCTGGGAATTTATTTTGTAGGTAATTAATATTTACATTTGTTTTTTAATTTTTTTAATTAGTTAATTAAATTTGTTTGAATGAGTTGGGAAAATTTTATTTTGAAAATGTATATAGGGAAAAATTGTTGTTAAGTATTTATTAATTGGTTAATTATTGTAGGATAGTTGATTATTTTTTGAGATAAGAGGAGTTCGGAGTTTGAGTTTGCTTTTTGATACTTTAGTACTTGCTACCAAGTAAGTGTTTTTATTTTTAATTTTACAAAAGATGTGAGTGTTTATGTATTTGTTTATTGGTTATGATGTGTTAATTTGTAATAATATTATGCAATATATTTTTAACTTTAAAAATGAATTGGAAATTAGTTGAATAAATATATTTGTAAATGAACAGTACGCGTTTGGTGTTTGTTTTATGTTGTGAAATTATATGTAATTAATGCTAGCTAGTTGTATGTCGTGAAATTGTATGCATGTGTTGGTAGTTTAGGTTTGTGAAATTCAATACATGCGCTGCTAGTTTTAGGTTGTGAAATTAAATGCATGTGCTGCTAGTTTTAGGTTGTGAAATTAAATGCATGTGTTGGTAGATCTAGGTTGTGATAATAAAGTCTGGGTAATTTGTGGTTTGCCCAGCAGTGCGAATATATATAGAAGTGTTGTTTAAATTGCAGGAACGGCCCCATTTAATGGGGAGATATTAAGAATTATAGGGGAAACTCTACCGAATTTTCGGTAGAAATTTCGTTCAATTTAGCTTTAGGTTAGAGACTAAAGATTGACTTTAGGCACACAGAAAATGAACTGAATTTAATCCGATTTGAATAGCAATATTTAAAAGAAAAATATAACATTTAAAATATAAATATTTGTATATCCGAATTCGTTTGCATCCTCCTTGCAACGAATTAGCGTATTTAATTGCAACCTCCTTGCATCGGATTAAAAAATGTTTGTGCTATTGAATAAAAAATTAACGAATCATTAAAAATTGTTAAAATATTAATTTGTTTTCATCCTCCTTGCAACGAATTACTAAAGTCATTTCATATATCGTATTCGATTGCAACATCCTTGCATCAAATTTAAAAATTTTTGCACTTTTGAATAAAAAAATTAATGTATTATAACATTGTAATACCCGGTATTTCCTGCGGATTTTCATCAAATTAATTTTTCATTTGGGTTTTAAATTTTCGATTGTAAATTTAGAATTTTGGTTAATAAAGGTTTTCTTTGATATTTTAAATATCCAATTAAATATATGATATTAATTTTCCTATTGATTTGTGTATGAGTTGTGATTTAAATCTAAAATAATTTATTTTCTTACATCATTGTTTTTATTTTTCTCTCTTTAAATTATTGATTGGATATTAGAAATTTAATTTAAATAAATTTTAAGTTGAAATTGATAGTCATTAAAGTTAGTTTAATTGTGTTTTACTTTATTGGTAGAAATTTTAAAAGAATATAAATATAAGAATTAATATTTTACTATTGAGGTAATTAAATGAATTAAAGTCCTTCTTACAATTAATTTATATTAATTGGTATTAATAATAATAATAATAATAATAATAATAATAATAATAATAATAATAATAGCAATGTTAATAATTATAATAGTAAGAATAATAAATAATTACAATTTGTTTTATGAAGAGAACTATAGAAAATTCTAGAAATAAATAAAATAATATGTGTATTTATATATATAAGCTGCCGAGGATTAAATTGAAGCAAAACTTTGGGTGATAAACTGTCAGTTTGGTCCCTGAACTTTCCTAAGGTGTGCTACAGTACCATCTTCTTCCCCAAACTTGTTTAACCAATTCTGATCACCGTTTCATGCGATTCTTGTGTCCAAATTGAAGAGCAAGACAAACTCTACCCATTGGTATGCTTTTCCTCTTCTGCCGTCATTTGTAACCGGAGGTACAAGCTTCGAAAAGTTGACGAAGACCGGTGAAATGACCAAGAGGGGGGGTGAATTGGTGCGGAATAGAAAATAAAAAATTGCTTTGAAGAATGAACAAGAATTTATAGTGGTTCGGTCCCAACTTGACCTACGTCCACTTCTCCCAAAGACACTCTTTGGGGTTCCAC
>CANYLF010961202.1:0-17512 GCA_948193215.1 Bocquillonia castaneifolia | reverse complement strand
CATACTTCTTTTACAAATAGCTCCTCAACTTTTCTTACAATCTAGTCCTTCAATTAATCCAACTCCCACCAATTCTATTTCACACAATTATACTTAACAATACACAATTAATAGAAATGATCAATCAAGAGATAACTCCTCAAATAATTAATTATTGCCATATAATCAATTAACCACCTCCAACTATTATTTCTTTCAATTACACCCCTCATACTCATAATCACCAATGAATCATCCTCAATTAACAAAATTAAACATACTAATGATGCCAATACTTATTGAAATGATTAATAATACTTAATGCATAATTAATTGTTAATTAATTATGGACGTTACATGAAGGGGGCATCCTGACCATCAACGCTGAGCCAACACATTCAGTTGCTGTGCTCTGAGCAGCACCTAAGGGTGAAATTTCCCCCATTGGGTTTCAAATCATGATGGTCGGAGAAGGGCAGATGAACCCACAAGTTGGTTCTATGATGCAAAAGATGAATTACCTCCCAGGTCATGGCCTAGGAAAGAACCAGCAAGGAATAGCCACATTCCTAAACTTCAAGACTTAGACTACTCATGAAGGTTTAGGGTATACTGGAGAACCTACAAAGAAAGGGGAACAGAGCTTCATCAAGAAGGGCGAATTGTATGATTTCTTCGTGCCAGAAATTCAGGAAGCACCAAGTGAAGCTACAAGCGGTAAAGACTCCTTTCTGATCCTGGAAAAGCTTATTACTAAAGGGTTGACTGCCAACATGGAGACACTGGCAATCCAAGAAGAGATTGTGGATGTCAAAGAAGAGGAGGCCCAGCCTCATTTCTCTGATATTGATGCTTTTATTCATGATGTACTTGCTGAACATTTTTATTCTGATGATGTAATAACTCCTGACTTCTTTAAGGAGGAGGAATTGTTTGTTTCAAAGGTCAATGATATGAACTCCAACGTTGCTTACTTGTGTGATGTTGATCCTAATGGCACTGTGCATTTCATTGATCATACCATAAGCATGTTTAACATTAATTATGTGCAAATGAATGCATTCAATTTAGGTATAAAAGAAATACCACAGGAAATACTAATCGCATCTAATGTGACCCCTAAAGAGAGAGTGAGATTTAAACAAATCCTAAAAAAATGGAAGGAAGTATTTGCTTGGACTTATGCAGACATGCCAGGAGTTGACAGAATCATAGCAGAACATTCTATTCCTACCAATCCGAACATGAAGCCAGTTACACAGAAACTCAGGAGGATGAGACTAGAATGGGCATTATTGATTAAAGAAGAGATAGCCAAGCAGTTGAAAGCCAAGTTTCTAGAAGTAGTTGAACACCCAGAATGGTTAGCCAACACTGTCCCGGTTCCCAATAAAGACGGCAGAGTCAGAATGTGTGTGGATTTTAGAGATCTGAACAAAGCATAATCGAAGGATAACTTTCCTCTCCCTCAAATAGATGTACTCATTGATAGTGCAGCAGCCAGTGCGATGTACTCCTCTATGGACGGTTATTCAGGGTACAATCAAATCATGATGGCCATTGTCGACAAGATCAAGACATCCTTTATGAATGAATACAGTACTTACTGCTACACAGTGATGCCATTCAGACTCAAAAATGCAGGGACAACATACCAGAGAATGGCTACAACATTATTCCATGATATGATGCATAAGGAAGTGGAGGTTTATGTGGACGACATGATGGTTAAATCCCCTATGCGGGAACGACATTTTGAGGCCCTGGAGAAATTTCTAGCGAAAGTTGCCAGGTGCAATCTGAGGCTAAACCCAACAAAATGTGTGTTCGGGGTGACAAAAAGTAAGCTCTTAGGGCACGTGATCAGTCAGAAGGGGATAGAAGTGGACCCAGATAAAATCAAGGCTATTCAAGAAATGTTGCCCCTAAAGACAGAAAAAGAAGTCAGAGGATTCCTAGGGAAAATCCAGTATGTCAGTAGATTCATATCACGGTTGACCATGATTTGTGATCCCATTTTCAAGTTATTGAGGAAGAACCAACCTAAAGAATGGAACTCCAGCTATCAGGAGGCATTTGAGAAGATAAAACAGTACCTGTCCAACCCACCGGTACTACAACCTCCTAAAGCTGGGAGACCCCTGATCTTGTACATGGCACTAGAAGAGGAAGCTATAGGTGCAATGATAGCTCAAGCAGATGAAGCAGGGATGGAGCATGCGGTGTACTACCTCAGTAAAAAGCTGTTGCCTTACGAAGTCAAGTATGATATAGTCCAGAAGACTTGTCTGGCAGTTATTTGGGCTACTCGCAAGCTCAGGCACTACTTTCAGTTATACCAATTGGAAGTGGTGGTGAAGGTTGATCCTCTGTGATACCTGTATGAAGCCCATGTCCTAATCAGAAAATTGGCTAAATGGTCGGTGCTATTGACAAAGTTTGACATCTGGTACATGACCAAGAAGATAATAAAAGGGCGAGCGATTGCTGAATTCCTGGCTCTCAATCTAAAAGAGTCAGATGAGCAATTCAAATTTGAATTCCCTGATGAAGGGCTTAATGCAATAGAGGTTCAGGGATGGATCTTGTACTTTGACGGAGCAGTAAACCATAGGGGAGCAGGGATAGGTGTGCTACTCATAACACCAACAGGAGAACAAATTCCACTTGCTAAGAAGTTAGAGTTCCTGGCCACCAACAACATGGCTGAATATGAAGCGTGCATCTTCGGGTTAGAATCAGCCAGCTCAACAGGAGTCAATGAAATCTTAGTCTACGGGGATTCTAAACTGGTTGTCAGTTAAGCAACGGATGAATGGGAAGTCAGAGATGAAAAGTTGAAGCCGTACATCAAACATTTATAGCGGGTCAAAAACTTCTTCCAGAAATGCAACATGTTTCACCTGCCAAGAGGAGAAAACCAAATGGCGGATGCTCTAGCCTCGCTTGCCTCAGTATGGGAGGATCCTTGCAAAGCACAGATGAAGCCTCTAGTGATGACAAAAGCTAGACAGTCGTGTTATCAAAAAGAGGAAATAGTATGCTTTACTGGACCCCAAGAAAAGCCCTGGTTCTATGATGTTCTGAAATACCTGGAAACATGGGAGTATCCTGAAGAATCAATGAGCAAACAATGCCTCGCCATACGACTCCAGTCCCGGAACTACACTTTTCATGAAGGTGTGTTATATTGAAGGTCACCTGCCAGAATACTTCTGAGATGTGTCACCAAAAAGGAAGCTGATGGGATCATGAATAAAGTTCACGCAGGAGTTTGTGGGCTTCATATGAGTGGGCCTGTACTATCATTGAAGATTCAGAGACAGGGATACTACTGGGATACCATGGACAAGGATTGTATCAGAATTGTTCAAAAATGCCACAGCTATCAGATATACGGAGACCAGATCCACATCCTACCTTCAGAATTACATAATCTAGCCTCCTCGTGGCCTTTCTCTGCCTGGGGAATTGACATTATGGGACCCATAAAACCCACTGCCTCCAATGGTCATAAATACATCATCATGGCAGTTGAGTACTTCATCAGATATGTGGAAGTTGTCTCACTACCAACGGTTACTGCGCACAACATGACGCAATTCCTGGACAAGAGGATCAAATGCAGGTTTGGACTTCCTCACCACATGGTGTCGGACAACGGAGTACAGTTCCAAGGGGAAACAACCATTTTTCTGAAAGAGAATGGTATAGAACACCACAAATCATCTCCTTAAAGGCCACAGCCTAACGGGGCTGTCAAAGCTGCCAATAAGACTATTAAGAAGATACTAGCGAAGATGGTCAAGACATACAAGGACTAATCTGAGCAAATATCATATGCCATTTTTGGGTATAATACTACCATCAGAAGTGCAACAGGGCAAACTCCTTTCTCTTTTGTTCATGGGGGAGAAGCAGTACTCCCGATAGAAATGCAATGCAGATCACTTAGGGTAGTGCTAGAATCATAGTTGCCAGAGGCTGAGTGGACAGAGAAGAAATATAGACAGTTGTTATAGCTGGAGGAAAAGAGGAAGAAAGCCCTCTACCATACGCAGTTATACCAACAAAGGATGGCCAGATCATTCAACAAAGGTATAAGCCTCGAGCCATTAAAAGAGGAGTTTAGGTACTGAAGTAGGCCAGGCCCGTCCCTTTTGATCCCCGAGGTAAATTCAAACCAACCTGGGAAGGTTTGTACATGGCTGTGAAAGTTTTACCCAAGGGGGCAGTCAAAATTTCAGATTTGGAAGGCAATGAATTCACTCAACCTATCAACCTGGACAGGCTGAAGAAGTACTACTTGTAATAAAAAAATAATAAAAAAAAGAAAGCAAAAAAGAAGAAAAAGTGATGATGATTTGAGAGAAATTTTTCAACTGTAAAACCTGCGAAGGACGGTTGGTAACAGGGGGCATATTAGGCGTGATCAGTAAAGTACACTTTTATAACTAAAAGTTTGCATTCCATTAATAAGACAGACTTATTAGTAAACATTGTCTTATTTATGATTATATCAAAATGTTTACATTTGCTTGTAAGTGAAAAACATTCTCATGATATATGCAAAGGGTGGATATGAGACCATCTAACTACTAGTGTTTCCATATGGCATTCTACTTGCATTATACAGGTCAGCCATAGCCCGAGCATAGGCAATAGAGGGTTCATCATTCTGCAGTACCACCCAGGCCTTGTAAAGGTCATCAGTCACAACACTACTATGAAAAGCCACATTAATGAGACAGCGCCTACCACCCCAGCCCCGACGGACTTGATCTAGAAACTGAGGCTGCAGATGGGATGCCTCAAAGTCAGGGAGAACAGGAACAATGTGCTGAATGTGCCCATACTGGCGACAGAGCTTGGAAGGGGCATAGAAACTAGAAAAGTGTAGTCCCACCAATGGAACACATCTGTTAAAAAGCTCTACTGTCACTTCTGTCAAGGACCACCATGGACAATGCCAGTAGATATCATCGTCCTGTTTGTTATGCAGAAAATCATCCCATTTAGTTTCAGTCCGGTTAATTGCAGAACGAGAAAGGCAACGGGACATCAGTTGTCGAGGCATATAAAGGTTCAAACTTTTAGGAACCTCCTCCAATAGGGCTAAGCTTTCCCTCAGCCAAATCTGTCAAAATTAATAGCTGCATATTAATAATAATAATAACAAAAATAATAATAAAAATAATACTAATAATAACACCAAATAAAAAAACACCAAAGATAATAAATAATAATA
Organism: Bocquillonia castaneifolia; assembly: GCA_948193215.1. Classification (NCBI taxonomy): domain Eukaryota; kingdom Viridiplantae; phylum Streptophyta; class Magnoliopsida; order Malpighiales; family Euphorbiaceae; genus Bocquillonia; species Bocquillonia castaneifolia. Next base: position 12,285 of record CANYLF010961202.1, on the reverse strand, counting down.
ATAAAGTCACAATCCATTCACCTGTAAAAGCATCGGACTACCCCTGAACTGACCACCCTGGGAAACACTGTCCAAGCCAATGAAGGTTTCAGCCAGAATAACAGGAAAAAGGGTCTGCACCGTCCTCCACCTGACTAATAATGTGAGCGATTAGAATATCACCCATGCTATCCGGGTCGGTTAGCAAGTAAGCTGCAAGCAAGAATTCTCCGCCAAGTAAAACAACCAGTGGTTTTATGTCTGCAATTTTCCAATAACTCAGGCAGAGTTAACATTCCATGATTAATGTAATACAGCAGGGTTTGTGGCGGCAAGTCAAAAAGAAGAACCATGAAGGCAGGAAAACTCAACTCCAGGCTGGGCAAGGCCACATGAATTGAGGATGAATTGAAACTTATACCCATAATAGCAGCAAATTCCTCAGGCAAGGGGCATATTTCAATTTCCCTGAAAAGGAAGACATGGTCCCGATGATTCTAGCATTTAGCAGCACTTCTAAGGAAACATTCATCAAGTTTCATTGCTCTCAGAGAAATTAGATGAGACAGGGAAAAATCAGGAAAGTAGTTCCATTTTTTATGACTGGAACCCAAGAGTTCTCTGACAATGCCTTCAATCATTGAAGGAGCAAGGGAAATAAGCGAACTCATCAATGCATATAAGAATAAGAAAGATGATGGAACTATGGAAATGATGAGACAATTCCCAACATATAAAGAAGTTGCATACACATGGAGTGTAAGATACCTTTCATTGATCCATAGAGTGGCATACACGTGAAGGAATAACATTCAGCAAAAGCAAGAAGAAAGGAATAAAGGGAATAGCACCTGGCTAAGCAAGCGACGGATGTCAAAAGAAACACATGCAGGGACTGAATGTCCGACCGGATGATCAAAGGCCCAGCCGAACCTTTAAACGTCCGGCTGGACATTTATGACAGGAGACAAGTAAAGTTTTTCATGCATTCTCATGCATACATTCACGAGAAATAAGTTAGCATATCGGTGTATTTGCATTTTTACAAGCTAACATCACTACATTAAGCATCAGACATTTCTCATAAACATATGATCATAAAATCTAAAGCATAATTGCATTTATGTGATTAGCTAAGGATTGCATCAAACATCCATAGACGTTCAAACACATACATCCATGCATAACAGTTTCCTAAAAGAAATGACTAGAATTCTAGAATTTTTCTAAGACGATTAGAAAATTTTTCTAAAGAACCTAGAACCTTCAGATAATTTTCTAAACTTTCATAAGAAATTTTTAACAGACAGCGATAGAATCTTAGAAAATTCAAAATAGCAGGCAGACGAAGCCAGAAAATTCCTAAAAAAGTCAGGTAACTTTAACATTCTATGAATGATTTTCTAGACTAACCAACGACTGGTAGAACGTTGCCAGAAGCTTCGATTGATGAACGAGTCATTTCACAAGAAAAGTCATACCGCGAAAGCACTAGAGAAGACGAGGCTCTTCCAGATTCATCCCATATGCACCAGGACCGGGAGACAGGCTACCTCCCACTTATCAAGAGATAACTATCTAGGGAGACGGGCTACCTCCCACTTATTGGAGATGACTATCTAGGGAGACCGGCTACCTCCCACTTATCAGGAAATGACTATCTAGGGAGACTGGCTACCTCCCACTTATCAAGAAACGACTATCTAGGGAGATGAGCTACCTTCCACTTATCAAGAGATGACTTTCTAGGGAGATGGGCTACCTCTCACTTATCAGAGATGACTATCTAGGGAGACCGGCTACCTCCCACTTATCAGAGATGACTATCTAGGGAGACAAACTACCTCCCGACTATCGGTGACGAGTATCGAACCCCAAACCAGAGACACGAGTTGTATCCTTTTGTCGAGTTTGTTTATGTTTTTTTTGCGTTGACGTTCATTTATTCATGTTATTATGACATTGCTAAACGCTGATAAAGCGGGGGCAAATAGTAGACACCTAATTTTTGGATACAGGAAAGTGGAAGCGGTCCGGGAGCCCAGTGATGAATACGGTCTATTTTGGACCATTTTGTTATCAAATTTCTTGTAGAAATGAGCCGAAGAATACAAAAATTATTTTCAAATATGCTAAATATTTTTAATATATTTATGGCCTAATTTAGAGTCCAAACAAGTGTTTTTATATTTGTCCGAACCCTAAATACGACCTAAATAAGCTAGAAAATCATTTTAAAGCCCATTTAGGCCCAAATTGAAAATTCGGCCGAATGTTCAATAATCCGGATGGATGTTCAAAATTTCTATAAAAAAATAATAATGGGCATCCGCACATTTGGATAGAGGATGATGGAGGTGATTTGTCACACCTCATCTCACTCAAGAAAAGCAGATTCCATCTGCAACAAATCTTAATCCAGCCTAGCTATAAATAAAATAAGATGGAGGCTGATAAGGAGGACTTTTGGAGGAGGTTTAGGCGGACAAAAAAATCACAAAAAAATAGAGGAAAATTAAGAGGTTTTGGCCGAACGTTTTCTTTGGTTTTGGAACAATTCAACAACTCATTTTCTTACCAAAAGCGGTAACTAATCTCATTTTTGAGGGCAACCAACTATCCACTCATCCCTAATAAGTTCATTTCTTCATATACATCGTTTACATTATATGCTGTTATTTTTACATTACTCTTAAACTAATTTATTTTGACATTCTAACTTCATATATGAGTTTTATGTGCAGGCAGGGAAGTTTTGGACGTAAAAAATCTAGGTTTGAAGTCTAGTCACTATAATTTCAATATTTACAGTGTAATTTTTCTTTGATTTTTTATTGTTATTTTAATTCATTTTGAATGTCTAGAGCTGTTCCTTAAGGGTCTGTATTTGCCAATAGTTTGTATATAATGTATCTGTAAGAATACATGCTAAAATAGGGAAAATAGATTGGAGAAGATGAAGTACAAGTTTGGCCGGTTGTTCAAATATCTTACCGGATTCCACCCTCACTAGGAAGAAGGCTCTCCTGGCCTAGCGGCTCTCTTGGCCTCCCTGCCAGATTCCAACCTCACTAGGAAAGAGGGCTCTCTTGTTTGGAGGCTCTCTTAGCCTGATAGCATTCCTGGCCTTTGTGACGGATCTCCTTTTCCTTTGAGACGGATCTCTTGGCCTGGCGGCTCTCTTGGCCTCCGGCCGATCTCTTGGCCTTTCTGACAGTTCTCTTAGCCTAGCAACTATCTTGACTTGACACTCTCCTGGCCTTTGTGATGGATCTCTTGCCTAGCGGCTCTCTTGGCCTGACAGCATTCCTGGCCTTTGTGACGGATCTCCTTTCCTTTGTGACAGATCTCTTAGCCTGCGGCTCTTTTGGTCTTTGTGACGGATCTCATTTTCCTCTGACATGGATCTCCTGGCCTGGCGGCTCTCCTAGCCTTTGGCTGATCTCCTGGCCTTTCTGACGGCTCTCTTAGCCTAGCGGCTATCTTGACCTGACGCTCTCCTGGCCTTTGTGATGGATCTCTTGGCCCGGCGGCTCTCCTGGCTTTTGATCGCTCTCCTGGCCTTTCTGACGGCTCTACTACCCAGCCAGACCTTCATGGTGTAGGGCCAAAATGAAGGTTTTCAAGCTGTAAATCTCTCGAAGTTTTGAGGTCGATTGGTCTATTCTCTCCCGGATAGACCGGTCGATCGGTAAGATTTCTTTACATTTCTTTATGCAAATCACCTAGAATTATTTGTAAAATAATAAACCAGACCTTTAACTAATTAACCCGGTAAAAAGTATGATAAAAATGGTAGAAATTCATTTCCCTTTTCCTTTCTCTAAGGGTGTATATATATTACTGTCATTCTAATATTTCGGGTAAAATGTAAATAAACTAATGTGCAAATATTAATCCAAAAAATATAAAAATAAGTTAGAAACTAACTGTGGATGTTTCACATGTAAATAAATAATGAAATAATCCACTCGGCTAATTACTACTAAAACCGGTAGAAATTTACCACAATACAGCCAATTGCACTCAATCAATCAGGTTTAATCATAGTGGACTTAATGCAGAACTAAAATTGATTAGAAATAGTATTAGGCACACCCATTCATCACATCCTACTTTCTGGGTGATTTACAGTTTTATATTATTTGTCTTTGTCAGAAAATAATGACCTTATTACTTAATTAAATGGGAAATTGCCCTAAGTATGGATGACTCATTCCGAACCTAGAAATCATCTGGTGTGATGACAAATGGGATTTTCTTGAAAAGGAATCTACCTGTTTGTTAATCACTAGGTGATCCCGAAGCAATTCGGGTGGCGAGTCCACATCATTTTTCATAAAATTCAAAAATCCATTTAGTGGGTATGTCACCATTACCATTGGACACCAATCGATGGGCAGGCGGCATAACTAAAATAACGCGTCCCGGTACTCTGTCCACACCTACCCAATGGAGATAAAAGATAGCTTTCCACAGGGAGAGCTTTTGGCTAACAATCGGCTCCCAATGGAAAATTGACAAAGAACGCGTAGGAAGAGGAAGTCCCAGATATTTTAAAGGAAAATTTTGTACTTTGCAGCTCAATTTCAAAGATGCCTGTTTAAGAGACTCTGGAGAGATGTGAATACTTGCAATGGAACTTTTGCTAAAATTAATTTTTAGACCAGAGATGAGCTCAATACACCTCAACAAATGCAATAAATGACTTGGCATATCAAAATCAAGGGGCAGAAAGATAAGGGTGTCATCAACAAATTAGAGAATAGACATGTCCTCATTCTTACCATCTACATTGACCCCTCTTAATATGTTCTTGCTCACTGCCTTAAATAAAAAACATTTTAACCTTTCCATCGCTAACTGAAATAAGAATGAAGATAGTGGATCACCCGATCTGACCCCCCCTATGCATAGTAAAAGGAGTTATAAGAGATCCATTTATTAAAGGATAAACACTAGAACCCTTTAACAAATTCATGATCCACGAAATCCACTTATTTGGAAAGCACATTCTTCGCATGACTGTCTCTAAATACACCAAAGAAACACTGTCAAAAGCTTTGTTGAAATCCAATTTAAGAAGCAAAAAAGGATCTCCCTTCTTGATCAAAAAATGGCAAAGCTCTGTGGCAATAAAAGAACATTCATGTAAACGTCATCCTCCTATGAAGGCATGATGGGTTTCAGAGACCACAATTGGCAGCACTGGACTAAGCCGCTTAGCAAGAGCTTTAGAAACCAACTTACAAACCCCATTCACTAAACTGAAGGGTCTGAAATTATTTAGTTGTTGAGCTCTTTTGATCTTTGAGACCTAGACCATAAAGGAATGATTCAGGTCTCTTGGAAGGTTTTCTTAAGAATGAAAATTAGAGAAAAGTCGAAACAGATCAAATTTAATTACCTCAGAAGCATTCCTGTAGAAGAAAAAATTAAAGTCGTCCGGCCCTGGAGCTTTCTGATCATTACAAGAATTTAAGCTTGCCATAATTTCCTGCATGGAAAAAGGAGCTGATAAAGCATCTACATGGTGAGGATCAATAGTTTTGAAAGGGGAGGGAATCCAAGCTAAACGGTGGACTATGCTTCTGAGCGAACAAATTGATGTAATAACACAGTACTGCTTGTTTGATAATCTCTAGATCAGTGTAGATATTACCCTTTACCGAAATTGATAGGATGAGGTCATTTCTATAATGCATATTCACAATAGAGTGAAAAAACTTGGTGTTTTTATACATTTTTAAGCACAAGCCAGCCTCAATTTTTGTTGCTAGAAAATTTCCAAAGATTTCGAAGTTGTTTTCAAATATGACCTTAGGCCCTCCAAAGATTCCCATTCATCATCTAACAAAGGCCGTAACCCCATAACAATTTCAAAAGAGTCTATTTGCTGCTGAATACCTGAACCTTTGGAAGCCCAATTCCCAAAGAATTTTTGTTCCAATCCCAAAGCTTGTTTCTTAGTCCTCTTAGAATGTGACATAGAGGAGGATCCGAACTAGTAGCTTTGGAAGATGTCCAAAAATCCTTTACTATTTCAAGAAAGTTCTCAGAGTCCCACTAAGCATTAATTGATCTAAATGGCATTGGGCGATAATTAAAATTCAGATTTGGTTTTAAACAAAATAGGCATATGATATGAGAATAACCTTGAGAGAGCAAAAAGTGAAAGAACTGGCCAAGAAAGATTGGACTGAGCAGAGATGAGGCATCTGTCTATTATAGACCAAGAATTTGCATTCCTCGATGTAAATTGTCTCTGAGGAAGATTCACATCCAATAGCCCTACATTGTTGAGAAAAGTCTGAAAAGACACCATAGAAGGGGAGGTGCGAGTGCAATTGCTTCTCTCAGATATTGAAAGTATCTAATTAAAGTCTCCTGCTAAAATGATTATGCCATCAAAAGAAGTTAGTGATAAAAGATCTCTCCATAAAATAGTGCGTTCAGAAGGAACATTTGAAGCATAAATCAAGATAAAATGGGCATTGATACCAAATCAAGAAAAATCAATCATAATCCTTCGCTCTCCAGAGTTCATGAATGTTGGTGAAATAAAGACTGAATTTCAAATCAAAGCCAGCCCACCAGACATGCCATTTGAATCGACATATGATCAAAGTCAAGTTTGGCCGACATTTTCGAGCTATGAAAGAATAAAAATTCTGTTCCTTTGTTTCTACAAGACCAAGAGTACAAAGCTTGTTTTTCCTGACTAGAGACTTGAGATATTGCTATTTGCTACGGAAACCAAGACCACCACAGGCATTCCAAGTAACAGAGCTAAAAACTAACATAAAAAGGAAAGAAACCTCAAAAAGAAGTACTGACCTAACATGCTTGTACAACTATTGTGAAATTTTTTGAGAGGAGCTTGATAATATCAGCCTTATTTTTTCATTAAACAACCCATAAAAAAAGTCTCGGCTCCCATGTTTTTTTGTTTTTCATTAGTTTGTAATTCTTCAGCTGGAATGGTTGTATCTGATTCATTGTGTTCTGATAATGATGATGATTGCCTAGGGTCGGTGGATGCTACTATTATAGAATGCCTTTGAAGGATCCTAATCCTTGGTGTAGTATTAACTTGAGCTAGAGCTCGGGAAGTATCAATCGGTGGATCAGTAGCTTGTTGAACTTGTACATGAAACTGATCAATATCATGTTGCATCTTAGGAACCTTTTTATGAATTGGGGGGATTGAACTCCTTTCTACTAAGTCATCATTACTGTCAACATCTTTCAAATCATCATCAAACAACATAAGGTAATCTTCACATTCCTTGGCAATAATTTGGTAAGATCCTTTCCTAATCACAAGATTAATATGATGGCTTATCGAAGCTGAAATGGTTGAGATGAGCACCATACCTGAATCAAGGCGATTGTAAACACTCGATTTTTGGATACAAGATATTAGGAACAGCCCTGGAGCCCAATGAAAGACGTGCTCTTCTTTAAGCACTTCACAGTTGAATAAGGAACACATAATGCCAAAAGTTCTTTAGGATCCTTTGATTAACTAACCGGTCCTTTGATGATAAACCAGTTTGTCAATTAAAGAATCATGAGCCCCTGATTCAAATGGGCTTTTAAGGCACAATTGAACATTTGACCGATCCATCCATTGTCAATGAACAGATCAGTTTATCGGTAATGATTCGGTTGGATCTGCGCCATGACATGGGGTAATTATAGATATTCTCTGTGAGTCGACTGATTTAACCGCATGAGAATAGGCTTACGTGAACCTACTACCTTGAGCCTATATAAACAAACTATCAACACCTCAATAAGGGGATTCACACAACGACAACTTGCAATAACAAAGAAAACATAGCAACAGGTAAAGAGAAAAAGAAGGAAGCAAGCTTCTTCATTTTCGGTCCTCTACAACTTCTCATCAACAACTCAAAACTTATCAATGAAGGTAAAAGCTTATTAATTGAGGGCCATTAAGCATCATACTATCATTCATGGACATCAAAAGCATCAACAAGGGTTTGGTTGTATGTTTCCATGTTTTCTTATTGTTTTCGGTTACTGTAACTTTGCATGAATATTTCCAACTAATTCTGTTTTGCTTTCTATTCTCATATATGTCTTCCTGGTGATGAGGAGGTGCTATCAGATCAAATGGAATGAAGTTTGGAGTCCTGTAACTCGTGAAACGAACTAAAATATGTTTTGAGTTCACAAGCTTATAGATCCACCAAAACCTGTCCTTTTAGCCGTTTTAGGATTCCTATAACTTCTTTAGGCTTTGTTCTATTGTTATATGTATTTTATTTGAAGAAATATGTAATAAAAAGGTCAAGATCAAGCTCAAAAGCCTTGGTCCCCTCTATACAGATTCGACTGGTTCTTCAACAATCATTCGTCTGATTCGTCAGTCAATGAATCAGTCGATTAAATTCCTGATTAGTTGATCATTTTTGGTACTAGATTCGTATTTTTGAGTGACTTTGGTTCTGAGCCTAACCTTCATTCAAAGGTTCGACCGAACCTTCATTCAAAGGTTTGGTCAATTCATCACGCAAAAGGACATGCATGAAGAAGGGGGATAAGAGGTATCAGTTGATTGAAGCTTCGAGATCAACTCACTTGTTCTTCTCTAAAGAACCGATTGGTTGATTGATAAAATTTTCTAACCCTATTTATTTTTATGTCAAAACACGTAGAATAAATGCCTAAATAAGCAATTTATTTTAGATAAACCTAGTAAATTAGTAGAATAAAAATGGTAGAAAATCATTTCTCCTTCCCTTTCTTTAAGGGTGTATGTATATTCCTGCTATTTATTATTCTGGGTAATAAATAAATAATTAATTACAAATATTAATATTTAAAATAATTTAAAATAAAATATATTAGAAACCAACTGTGGATGTTTTGCATGTAAATAATTAAGGGAATAATCCACTCAACAATGTATTAAAATAAATAGTAATTCACCAAATACAACAAATAACACTCAATCAATCAGCTGGGTTAATCAATCGGACTGAACACAGAGAAATAAAACTGATTAGAAACAATTTTAGGGACGACCATTCATCATTACCAGTGTCATACTATTTTCTGGGTGATTTATCGCTTTATATTGTTTGTTCTCTATAGAAAATAATAACCTTTTTAATTAATTAAATGGGAAATTACCTTAGTATAAAAAACTTATTCTGAACTTAGAAATCATTTGGAGTGATGACGGATAGGAATTCTATTTTAAATCTATCTAGAATTCTATTTATTTAAAGGTTATTATTTAAATCATTTTTATTATCCAATAAAATTTATTTCAGATAACTATAAATTTCGGATGTGTTTAGAAGAATTATATTAGGTTGTCCGTAGCAAAATAAATATTTGATGTTAGTTAGAGGCGTAATTAGGTAGTTTACTTCAGCATAAACCTTCCACACTTTTCCTTCAATAAAAAATAAAAAAAGCTTTCACCCTTCCGCTCTCTCTCCATGTTTCTCTTCAGCATAGAGTTTTATACATTAACAGTCTTAATACCATAATAAATATTTAGATATTATAAATAAATAAATAAAGAATGAATGAATTTTTTTTTTTGGCTAGAATATACATTGTTTGCAGACATAAAAAATGGGATTACCAGATTCCTGGAAAACATAAAATTATATTGCAATGCCAATCTGATTATGACGTCTTCTAGAATAAGAATTAAAAAAAAAAGAAACTGTCAACTTGGTTTTACTAGTCTGCAGTGGTTATATTGAGAAGGAAAGTTATGTTTTCCTTGTATAGTATTCCTTGTGTAGTAAGGATTCCTTGTATAATTAGGTCTTCTATCATGCCTTGTACCTAGCTGTCTTGTACCCTATATATATTATGTTAATAATATGAATACTGTAATCATTCACGCAAATAGCATTGCGTCTTCATATATAACTTAATCTGCTTGTGGAAGATGCTTAAAAGAAAATAGTTCAAGCGTTGACATTTGCTGATTAATTATTTGTAAGTAGAATGATATGTTAAGCATTTATTATTATTTTCATTTTCATTTTCTGATGCCTAACTCAAATCTTTTAATGTCCATAAAACAGCCAGAAACAAAAGAGGGTTAAGGGTTGTGCTAATTGATTGTCTTATATCAATTATTAAAGTCACTCCATTAACAGAAATTCTCTTCTTGCCATGATCGTCTTTTAACCAAATCTTCGATCTTTTTAAGTAATTTCTTTGAAAATTATTTTTGAAGGCAGCTAATATTTGTATACCACCAATTCTTTTTTTTCTTCTTTTTTTCTTTTTCGTTTCCTCTCTAGATTTAGGCATACCAAAAGGGAAAACTAGGTTTCCCACATACAACATTCAGCTCTATAGACTTTGAATCATCTCAAGCTTCCACTGCTCGAATTCTCTCTATTTCTCAAATACACAAAACCCTTTTCTAAGAGAAGTAGAAGGAGATCAACCTTAGGTAAAGGTTGATAATAAAATTAAGTATCATTGAAGCATTCGTCCTTGCAACTTTTATCTGCTTTTGGAGTTGGTTTTTCATGTTTGGCATATACATGGATTCATGTGATATCCTATGGTTATAGCTATAATTGAGGTCAACTTGTGTTATGAACTATGACTTGATTCTTAAGAAATGAATAGTCATGAATGGTTACTTTAGGTTATGTAATATTTTGGAATTGAATTTAATTTAAACTTTGCTTATATTTCTGTTGGGATTCAGGCCATATCTATGATGATCGAGTTGATGGAGCTTCGGTCTTCTGTTCTTTGTATACTGAACGTAAGTTGATGTTTTTGTGCGCTTGCTTTTGTTGAGATTTCAATTGTACTCGTTTTGAATTCTCATGCTGGGTTCTGGATTAACATGCTATACATTGCATCTACATGCATGTTTTTATTGCTTCTCTCTGCTTCTCTTTTACATCAACTTGTATTGTGTGGATTATGGCGACTTAATTTTTTGATAACTTTATTTTGTACTTTTATCATCATATAATTTTAAATACTTTTATTCAATTATGATAAATTACAAAGTATAAATAAAGTAATCAAAATACCAAGTTACAATAGAATTTCCCACTAATGAGATGTACAAGAAGTGTTTAATTTCTTCGTTTCTTTTTCTTTTCGTTTTTAATTGTTACAAAACATCTGTGTGTGTGTGTGTGTGTATTGCATCTTCTGTTTGTTTTCTTTCTTGGTTTTCGTTTTTAGGTCTAATTGAGTTTCATTTCTATGTATATACTGCCGTTCGCACCATTGGTCCGTTGATCTCCAAACAAATTAATAAGAACTCATGCATGCTTTTCTCTGCTACTACCTTCTCAATTTATTTCTCTCACTTATCATGCAATCTCACATACAGAGTTGATAAGATTAACGTACTTGACAATGGAGGAAGAGGAAGCAAAATTAAAGAAGCTCGAGGAAGATAAAGCTAAATTGAACAGTGGTTTAGCGAGGGCTATAATAGAAAAACTGATTCCCCTCGAAAAGGTTCTAAATATTTTTTTTTTCCTTTTCAGCCCATATAACATTATTTCTTTCTTCATTTGAGTTTTGTTCATTTTCGTTTATTATTTTTTTTTTTGAAGATTCAAAAACTATACTGATTCAATTCTTTTCCTAGTTGCTATATTAGCTAATTCCAAGCATATATGCTAAGGTGGCAAATTGTCATCCTATGTTTATTAAGTTGCTCGGTAAAATCACCACATTACGAATAATAATTTTATACTCTTCATTTTTTTTTCATTTTACTATTGAAATTAACTAGCTACTTAAACGTCGTGTAATTTTCGACCACTTCTTTTTAATGCACATTTAAAATTATTTTATTCTATACAGGAAAAAACCTTGAAGAATGCCTTGGAATCGGAAGATCTGAGATGCGTAAAAATATTAACAATGAATTGCAATGAAAATCGTAAACAGGAATATCGTTTAACAAAGGAAATGCAAGATATTTTGAGGTATGTTTCTCCTTTTTTTTTTTTTTGATAGTTATTGTCCTTTGGACCCAGATTAATCCACTGGAAAAAAAATCAGCGTCTAGTTTTGGTTCATTTTGAGCCTCTTACCCTGTCCCAGCGAAGGCGAGGCTCGAACTCGAGACCTCTCCTTAAAACCAGAAGGATTTTATCATTTATATCAAGCTTCGCTGGTTCTCCTGATTTGTTATAATTCAGTGAGAGAGGAATGCAATGTAAAAATGCAAACAGTCTTAATGGATTTCATTGAATTGTTAGGCTGATCAAATCCAGTCTCTCTCTCTCTCAATATATATATATATATATATATATA
>CANYLF010960950.1:0-18122 GCA_948193215.1 Bocquillonia castaneifolia | reverse complement strand
TTAGAAACGAATAAGAAACGGATAAGAAACAGTTAATAAAAAGATAAAAAAACAAACAGAAAAATCATGACTCAAAAAACAGCCAAAACAAAATAAAGAAACAAATAAGAAACAAATAAGAAACGGATAAAAAACAGATGAAAAATAAACCTTATGTGTGTTTCATATTCATTTCCAGGAACATCGACGATTACAGCATCATAATCAAATTTTTTCTTCCTTCTAGGAACATCATCTCTCTTCTTCCTCTTGATTTTGGATGACTCCACAACCATATCATTCTTCTTTATTTTAGAAGACATTTTTCTGCAAAAATACAAAAACCTAACTTAATAAATTATTACTAATGAACTAAAAAAAATTGAAAAAACAACTGCTATAAAATAAGGAACGGAAATACCTCTCAAATAGAAGAATCAAAATGTAGAAAAAAAATTCACAAAAAGAAGAAAGACGAAGAGCGGAGAACAAAAGTGAGAAATCAAAATTAGAGAAGAAGAAAGGAAACCAGAGTTTATAGCAAAAAAGAAACGAAAAATAAGGAAGTGGAATGGAGGAGATGAGTAATGGAGGAGAAGAGTAATTGTCGTGCACGACTTGAAAGTGGAGAGAGCTGAGAGGAAAAAAAATGAAACAGTAAAGAGAAAGTGGAGCGAAATGAAAATGGGTAAAAAATACAAATATTTTTTTTTAATTTAAGGTAAAAAAAATAAAATAAAGGGGTAAGAAAGTAAATTTAAGTAAAAAGGGTATGGACTGCTAATATTTTATTTTTTAAGACAAGGAGGCTAATTTCCTCTATAATAGTACCCTACACATATCCTATCAATTGCCATTCCTAAGGTCTAAGCCAAAACAATGGGATGTAATAAGTAAAGGTCTAATGGGCCGTGGAGGTTGGAGCCAAGATGAGATTCAACCCAATGAGTGAAGGATGGGTGGATCATGAGTATCGAGTCCACGACATGACGACTCTAAATAAAGCTAGTAGGCTCGCAAAAGGAAGGCATTTGTGGAATATAAAATGTTAATCAAGAAAGAGTTTGCAGGTCTTGGAGAACTTAGATCTCCATTAACCCTTGAATTTAGGCTAGTGGAGGTTTTAATCTCCATGATTGGTGGAAAATGAGTAACTAGTGGGTTTGAGATAATGGACATCACGAGCCTAAAATATAGCATAACGGTCTTAAAATGAGAAAATGTAGAGTTGATCATTTTGTAGCAAAACCAGAGGTTTTAGACGTGCACAGTTAATAAGTTATAAATTGTAGCGTTATATAACTCCAAGGAATTAGCAACAAAATTATGTTCTATAAAGTGGGTAAAGATCATGGACGAAAAATACTTAATTTAGTGGTTCTCAAACTCAATTCATCGGAGGGCTATAGGAGTTTTGAGCAAATTGTCAACCTAAGAAATGATACTCACAATGCGGAGAATTCTAGTGGGAATGGAAAGGGAACTCCTCGTATTTTTTTACCGTTATGACCATCATGACATCAAGGTCCCAAGAATTATGTAATAGTGGAAATATAACTTGACGTAGAAGACATGGTCTAAAAAATAAGCAAAATGCAGTAGTAGAGTAACGGTTACATTTCTACCGCTTTTAACAGAAACTTCCATGCAAAGTAAGGGGACCTTGTCCATTATAAATATAGAAATATAAATAGAAGAAAGTCATCAAACGATCGATCAATCAATCACCTAAATTAGCCCAAATCAACTTTAACTTAGATTAGCTATTTATTTAGCTTTAATTTTAGCATTTTGTTTACATTTCCAGCTTTGTTATTAACACTTTAAGCTTAATAGACACAGCTTTCATCTCCCAAATTGTCAAGTTCTTCAACTTTATTCTTCATATGGCTCATTAATTACTTATAATATCACAAAAACTAGCTTCAATTTGTTGGCATATTGTAGGATACTTTTATAGCGAATCTACACCCACAAATCATTTGATAAAGTTAGGTTATTGGTTGAGAGACCTGCATTCTCTGGCACACCCAAGCAAAGTGTACACATGTGGATTGTTTTTCATAGTAAACACAACTTTTTATTTTTGTAAGAAGAAAAGTTAATTTCCATAAAGCATGTGTTCATCTTTATTTTCTTTAACTTTTTAGTTGAAAATTAAAAGTTAAAACTCACATGTTTTTTCAGTAATTAAAAATTAACTCATATTTTATATAATTCTTTAAGTTTTAGAAAAAAGCTTCTTTAAAACAATATTTAAACATAATAAAAATTTTGATTTCTTAAAAATACATCTAAACACCTCTTTCGTGCGTCCTTCTCGTGGTGGAAACAGAACATGTTTTATAGATAGTGGGCAAAGCACCCACTCATATTACTACTACCATACAAAAAAAAATTTCACCGGAATCAAAATCAGAAGAGACTGCGGGGCCAAACCAAGAACAAATGAGAAAGCAATCGAAGGCTTCCAAGATGAGTATAGATTTGATGGGGCATTAATTAATAGCGTAGGGGGAATGGCCTTTGGAGGATTCCATAAGAAGAAGGGCTTCTTATAATAGGTAGTTTACAAATCGGATCAATGAGACAATAAATAGCACAGTTAATCCATCGGAAGGAGGTAGGGCCTTTGCCAAAAGTATTCAATACAGGGAAAAGAAAATGTGTTGAGCATTCTTTCATTGTGAGATGTCACATCAATCAGAACTACTGTTTGAGACAAGGCATTCTCACCCCTCAAACAAAAAAGGCGCCTCCTTACCCGGGGAACTCTTTTGCTTTTAAGAGCCCTTTTTTTCGAATTATCAGCTCTTAAAAGCAATCCCATTCCCACTAGAGGACGATTGAAAAGCGGGGTCAAAGCCCTTTCGTGACGAAGCCGTATAGCAATAGGGTCATAACCCTCCTAACCAACTTACTACAGGGTCTATGTAATTGAGCTGCTTCTGTATTTGATAGAACATTCATTCGACCTAGTACCAGCGCCAGCCTTATGAGCTAACTTTCCATTTGACGGCAAAACTCAGACTCGCAGTAGACAAGTGAAAAGTCTCTCGAGGTTTCGCTGCTTTGAAAGTATTCTCTATTTCTAAGATTCTACTTTTTTTTTGGCAAAAGGTGTAAGCAAGTCGACATTTGCGTCGATGGTTACTCCTGTGTCAGACCACCACTCTGCCTAAACCTTTATTTTTTAGGAATGTATTTTATATAAATATTTGAATATAACTCTATTTGGAAATCTATTTAAGTACCGACGAAGACCTAAACTAAAAAAATGTTGAATTAAACAAGATATACATAGAAATATTATCATTTTCATTACAACATTCTCTTAATTTTGGATCTAAACTCATTACCGTACCATTACAACAGCTCAGTAAAAACTAATATTTGTTTTAAAAAAATATTCATTACACCCTAAAGCTTGATAGCATAAAATTTGAAGTATAAGAATTCAATAGCAATATTCTAAAGCATAGGGGCCGAATAGAAAATAAGCAAAAAACGAGGAGTTAAGTTATTAATTTCTTAGTATGGTAATTTTTATTATAAATATTTAATAATTCGAGTCGTTTTTGACTCGAAAGAAAGAAAAGAATAAAATAAAAAGAAAAAAGAAAGCAAAATCGTGCTCTGAATAAATTAAAGAAAAAAATATATATTATTACGGTTGCATGTCGTTGAAACTATCGAATTGAAATTCCATTTCCATTTCTATTTCCCTAATTTTACACTCCAAACAATTTCAAATCCAGAATCAGAGATACGAACAGAAATTAACGATAAAAAGAAAAAGACTTTAAAGAAAAAACAGAGAGAAGATTGATTGTGAGATTGGTGATTTGCAGTTAGGGTTTTTTTGAATTGTTTTTAAATTTGTATCGGAGAAATGAAATCTCCGCTTGGGAAGTTTAAAGGATTTAAGCTTCATAGAAGCGCCGATTCTAAGGATAAAAGAGACTTTTTACCTTCTGCTCACTTAGATGAGCTCGCTCAAGCTGCCCAGGTTTTTCTTTCTTTCTTTCCTCTTTTATATATATATATATATATATATATATATATATATATATATATAGTTTTTAGTACATAATTCTTTTTTATTTCTTGTATTATTGTTTGATTTTGTTTAAAATTTTTGTTGAGTTAACATTTTATCACCTTTGGATCGATGTTATTATTATTATGATTGTTAACAGTAATTAAGTAGTGAATTACGATTTACAAGATTAATTAATTTATCTCTACTTTTGCGATTAGATTTTTTGATCAAGATATTTATAGTGAATCAAAAATTTATAATTATTAGGCATAGATCCTGTGGATATAAAAATAATTTTGCACTATGGAAGTGTTTTTTTAATAATTAGGTCTTTTTTATTTTTAAAAATTAAATGATGTGGTTCGGTTATTGAAATTTGAGAAGTTTGTGATATGTTATGGTTTTTGTGATTGTTTCCTTTTTCCTACAGGACATGCAAAATATGAGAAATTGCTATGATAGCCTACTGTCTGCTGCAGCTGCAACAGCAAACAGCGCATATGGTAATATAATCTTCTTTCATTACCCTTTTTTTCGTCAACTTTTTGTTTTTAATTTACACATTAGGAATTACCATATACAGCCTTTTTTTTTCGCCTAGAATTTGGTTGGTTTTGGTTTCCAGATATAAATGTTTTTCCCACCTTATGGTTAATAATTTTTGCACATGAATCACCGATATTAAAATTTATTGGAATGCAAATATATTTTAGTTTAATGTATTTTGACCATTGAGCTTCTTTTTATTGTAACATTCTATTCTTATTATTTTTATTATTATTGACTTGAATTTATGTTCATAATGGGGGTATGCTTATCGAGAGATAATGTGAATACCCATGAACGATTGCTCAAACTAGGGAAATAGTCTCCTTGCAAACACAAGAGGATATGATGCATATTTTTGAATCTCCCCAAAACTTGTAATGTAGGAGGCCTTGTGCACTTGGGAATACTCTCTTTACAGTAGACCTACAGTATGCAGAACCTTATGAGTTTGAGTTTATATGATGTATGTTTTTGGGAATGTTATGTTTTTTGAGTTGTCAACTGCACAATTTTTTATGATTCGCGGATGTTCCAGCTGATATAATTATGATTGCTGTGCATCATGTGTCATAAGCAACTTGGTACTTATGTCATTTTGCAAACAGCAAGTTAAGATCATTCATGCATTGCTTTTTAAAGTTCTTCCAATTAATTGCCATCTCCATTTTCAGAATTCTCGGAGTCATTGCGGGAAATGGGTTCTTGTCTTCTGGAGAAAACTGCACTACATGATGATGAAGAAAGCGGTGAGTCAAACTCTGAAAAAGTTGTGTAATTGCTTTATTCCACCAATTATTGGAAATAGATTTTGGCATTATAGCAATTATCATGCTCTCTCAAATTTAGCCCCGAAGTTTCTAATGGTCACTTCATCACTAAAGTTGAATGGTTGCCTTTCTTCTAGAAATTGTTTGAAATAGATATTTTTTTGTTTGTATCTGAGTGTGCATTTTGCACATGGTTCAACAGAACCAGATTGGCGTTTTCATTTTGAAAAAGAAACTCTTGAGTGCTATACGGTACCGGAGGGGCTATTAAACCTTCCCTAAGCATTCTTCTGTTGACAAATTTCTAAATCTGAAGCTTTTTATGCAGTGCAGCCAGTCTGTTCCTGATATCATTTTGTAATTAGGCCCGTAGAGCTGGGTTGTATCTTGAATTGATTACTTCTGAAGGGTTCAGCCAGGAGTGGGTTTGGTGTTGAGTTCAAAGAGTCGTATAATATTGTGTTTATCAATATTTTATGTTTTCTGTTCCCTTTACCTTTTGTTGTCAGGAAATTTTATCTTTTAGGTGATATTAATATTTTCATATCATTGGAAAAAAGTCATTCCCATTTTTCTAGTAATTCTTCTTACTGAAGTTAATTTATTCTGTTAACCCATCAAGTACCTTGAGTGGTGCACCCTAATTTGTTTTATTTGATATTTTCCTTTTTATTGGTAACTTGTTGGCAGAAGTAGGGGATCTGTTACTTAAATTTCAAAATGCATGATTGACCAAAAATTTAGTTTAACTGAGAAAATGGATATGATATCATGATACATGTTTCAGTGATGAGGTACATGAATTAATAGATGATATGTAATTGTTCAATAGTCCATACACATCTCTTGGACCCTGTCTCAGTTTCCAGTTTCGTCAATTAACATTCCAGTTTCCTGAATACATGGGTCAATCTTACTATGAGAAAAGGGTAGGGGCTTTGGGGGTTGGTCTAATTGTTTGAAATGGACTAAAGTCCTGACATTTTGGATAAAATGCGTGTTTTCTTTTGGGTAAAGGACAGAGGTGGAAGAAGGAATATGTGCACCCTTGTCCCTTGTACCTTTTAGAACTTACCATATCTGTTACAATTACTTTGTGAATATGATGTAATGCACTATTTTTAATTTGCTTTTTATCGTCTTCATTTATACACAGGGCAAATTTTGCTAAAGTTGGGAAAAGTGCAGTTTGAACTTCAAAAACTTGTTGATAGCTATGTGAGTGCTTGATGTTTGACTGTAGTTGTAGCATGCATTTTGTCACCTTTGTGGAGGAATGCCTGCTATTCATGGTTCTAACATATTCCTTCTGGTTTATGGTAATCCAGCGGGCTCATATATTCTTGACAATTACAAATCCGTCAGAGTCTCTTCTAAATGAGCTTCGGACAGTTGAGGTTTTTGTTCCTACAATTCTTATATTGTTTGTTATCTATATTAGATTTTTTTTATACTATATTCTTTTGGGTGCTCTTTCAGTTCTTTGTTCTATCATCCATGTTTTCATCGTTGTGTTTCATCGGGACTTTTTTGTTATTACATAATGCATTGATGCAAGGGCAGATAATCCTGAATTTGTGCATGCAATGTGGTAGACATGGTATCCTGCCCTTGGTTGCAAGCAAAAACATTCACTTTGAAGTATGGTCATGACCAGCAGTTGCAATGTGTATTTTTTTTTTACTTCTTCTCCTGATTTCTGAAAGGGAAAAAGATGTGCAAATCTCGCTTGTTGCAATCAATCAAGTAGCCTTTTGGACAAATACAGGGATAATGCAGTTAGGGAAGATCAGATTTAGGGATTAATTTGATCTCTTTCTTAATTATAAAAATGTAGTTTTTTCTTGTAAGCCTACCTATTTGACAACTTTGGGCATTAATAGTATTCAGGATATCTTATTTCTTTTTAATCACCATTTGGGATTTTCTCTTGTGGAAATTTTACTTTCTATTCAGGGTAGGTTTATAATGTCATAGACTCATAGGATTACGAATCCCCATAGGAGTAGTAGTATTTACTATTTATGAAGTCTCTACCAAATACCAATACATAATGCTTAGATTTTTTCTTAGATTTTTGATAATGGAAGTTTGAATAACATTAATTTGGAATTTTCTTCTTTTAAAGAGATAATCTCCCCCTTCCTAAAGGCTCTTCTTAGAGAGTAGGAAGTGTCTGCAATCCTAGTCCTTTAAGCTTGGACTCCAGGGCTGTTTGCCTAATTACTAATATCATTTTTTTCCTTCTTTCCTCCTTTGCTGGAATACCCCAGATACTCTTCACACTTCTAATTCTGCTACCAATTTCTTTTATTTCTGTATCTAATTAGTTTTAAATTTTGAATCAAACCCTCATCCATAATATCCCATCATGTTAACTCTCAAATTTTATCAACTTCCCGAAATTCACCCATGATAAAAGTATTTGATATGCTTTAATGGCATTTTTGAAGGGAAAAACTCAGTACAGTGAACATGTGGCTCCATCCATTAAGATTTTAATCTTGAGCTTGAACAAGGGGAACTGTTTCTTTGTAATCCGAGGTTGTATGCCTCTGATCCTTCCCAGAGTGCACAATAGTGAAAGTCTCATTTTCTAAGACACCATTTTCTCCTATGTTAGTTCTGTAGCCCTGAAACACAAAATACTAGCCAAGCTTTTAAGCTTAGGTTTGTGTAAACCATTTGTTTATTTTCTATTGCTGATAAGCTAGGTTGATGTGGTAGCAACAGAGTGATTTTCAAGTATGTGACTGGATGTTTGGATATTGAATTTTTGTGTTCATCACAATTTTATGTTTATCATTTTTCATCTCTAACTGCTATTTGTATAGTTAGCGTCTAACATCAGTATTAGAAATTTAGAAATATTTTCTGAGAATGTACATATGTTAATAAAAAAAATCTGAAAATTTATGTAAAAAGTTTCATCTCCCATTTTCGTTTGAAAAAGAAAAGGGTCTAAAATATCCAAACAAAGCAATTTTTTTAACTATTTGTAAGGGTGAACAAAATGGTACTTCTGTGATAAGTGATTCCACTGGCAGACCTATGTATTGGATGTGGTGGGCAATCGTCCACTAAAAAATATTTTGTGACTAATATTAGTAATTTTTAGATAATTATTTATTGTTCTTTTAAAAAATTGCTTATTGCTGCCCACCTTAAAATTATTGTTTTACCACCTGTATTATCATATTATAATTTTGACGCCTTAGAGAAAAGTTCTGGTTCCACCACTAAGTGATTCCTAGCATTTTCTCTTATTAGTTCTGCAATAGTCAATGAAGTGTGCTATGCATTGTTTTGGCCAAGTGAAATTCCTCCTAAGCATGCCATAGGTTCTACAAGTTAAATCAGAAAAGCCTTCCACTTTTTTCATGGGAGAAGTGAAATCGCATTGGTGAAGAATGTTTTATCACCTAGATGCATTGAATGTAGTGGTGTCAGACCATTTTGCTAAGGATTTTTCTCAACACTTGGTTACTCTGTTGTGCAGGATATGAAGCGACAATGTGATGAAAAGAGGTCCATCCTTCTGTATTTACTTCTGCTACTATTTAGTAAAATATGTTTTTTTTTTTTTTTTTGCTAAATGTGGTATATGATGTTCAGAATGGTATATGACTACATGGTGGCACAACAGAAAGAAAAAGGGAAGTCAAAGAGTGGGAGAGGTGAAAACATTACTTGGCAGCAACTTCAAACAGCTCGTGATGAATATGATGAAGAGGCCAACCAGTGTGTTTTCCGGTTGAAATCTCTGAAACAAGGGCAATCTCGAAGTCTTCTTACTCAAGCTGCACGCCACCATGCAGCCCAGGTTTTTTTAATGTTCCTTATGGGTTTTAAAGGTCTAAGTTATCTCATTTTTCTCTTAATTTGGATAATAATATAGTGCTGTTTGTGCTTTAAATGCAGTTGAATTTCTTCCGTAAGGGATTCAAATCACTTGAGGCTGTTGACAATCATGTCAAAGTTGTTACAGAACAGCAACATATAGATTACCAATTTTGTGGACTTGAAGATGATGGCATGGAAGATGGTGAAGATGATGATTGTATCAGTGATGCAAATGAAGGAAGGGAGCTGAGTTTTGACTACAGAGCAAATAGACAGGGGCATGATATTGTTTCCGCAACAAGGCATTCAATGGAGGTGAGATTGGTGTTGATAAAAACATTTTAATAACTGCTTTGATACCATCATTTTGGTTTGCATGCTTTGTTATTATTCACATTGATCCCAACACTTTATGCAAAGTTGTGAATACATTTTGTCTTGAGTTTTCTACCAAACTGCCTTCGCCATCTTTTCTTTAGCACATCCTTGTACAAAAATTATCTGTTCTCTTGCACCCTGTAATAATTTTCCCAGCTATCAGTAAAAATTAGGATGATGTTTCTCCTAGGAGAATAATTTCTAGCTGTGAATAAATTTTGCATACCACTCTATGGTTCCCTTATTTTGTTAAGTATGGAAGCCTTTTAAACCTGAGTTCTGATATTCCCTACACTGGTGGTGTATTCGTAACATTGTCCATGCATCAACATGGATCAAGACTGCCTTCAGAATTTGATACTTCTCAAGTCGTGATTGGGGTTGAGTTGAGGTTGGGATTAGCTTGGAGCAATACTGGATGTCACCTACTGCAACCGATTAGTACATTTTAAGGATTTATTGATTTTTGTCACTTTCATTGATTTGAGAAGTTGTGAATTGACACTAGTTGATTCAAAAGTGCTTGACTTGTTGTCTGCTGCATCTTTTTTTTTGGTTCAATTTCCGTACTTCTGTTTATAAATTTGTACTTTGGTCTTTCTGCAGTGATCGATATAAAATAGTACTGTAGGGTTCCAATAAAAATTGTTTGCCCTTGCACATCCCTACTAGCTTCCTAATCCCACAGATGCATATAATTTAGAAGGATATGTAGGTGATTCATATACAACACCTCTTTCTATTATCAACAGTTCTACTATTCGACATGTTTCAAGGTTACTAAAATGTTCTAATGTATATTGCTATCATATAAATTCTTCTGTTAGGTATAATAGGTTTTGTACTGATAAATGGCACAGTAGTTTCATAGTTTTCTTGAAGCAAAGCCTTGTCACAATTTGAGTGCAATCACATGGGTCCAGGGTTGAATCCAGAAAAAAATATCAGTGGGTGAAAAAATTAGACTAATTGGTAGGGCTAAGTAGCCATCCAAAAAATTTTGGATGATTGGTGGCAAAAACTTTTCAGAAGTGCGGGTAAACTTGAAGAAGTATATATCAACCAAAATTTTAGGGGGTAGTGGGGGCAAGTGCCCCAATTGTTCCCAGTACATTGGCCCTTGCATGGGTCTTTGTGATGTAAATTGTTATGGGGGTATTCTTTTTTAAAGGAAAGAGTTGACTTGGTTCATGGAGTCGTACGGTCATGTTATGGTGGTGATGGATTCATTTTTACCTAATATATAGAAGGATGGACTCCGTGTTGAGAGGGGGAGTATTCTTGTAATGGGAATGGAAGTAGTATGAATGGATGTCTTTCTTAAGAGTATACTCATCACATAATGTAGGATTTTACTTGAATAACCAAATCTTTATATTGGAATTTTTTAATTAGCAATGAGGCACTCATTTTTTGGATATTTGGATTTATTTCTCATTTTGCACCAATCTGTTTTTGTGTTTTACATGGTTGCTTAATGTACAGGTAGATTATGATGACCTTTCATTTCCTCATGCTTCTACATCAGAAAGTGCAGATGCAGAGGTATATAATCTTGCTCTGCTTTTGGTTAGTATAATTGAACCAATTGATTTTCCAGGAATAAGTTAAACTCTGGACAATGATGTAAACTTCACACCATTTAACCTCACTAAGAATTTGCAGCTCTTTAGAATAAGTTGAGATTTTTTGGGCTCACTCTGGAAAGACCGTCTAGAATTTTGATAACAACCTTCATAATTATGTTAATGATCTATTTCCTTCTAATATACTGGCTTTGAGGTTATATGTGCAAATTTTTCTGGAAACTTGAGTTTTACATCATTGTGCAGTTCAACCCAGACAAAAACCAAGGCGATCTGCAGGCATCGCTCAGAGAACCTCGACAAGGCAGTTATTCTGAACCAATATTTCCCGAAAGAAAGTCTGATCCGATGGAAAAGATAAGACCAATGCAATCATCATCAGCAGCAAGGATGTCCCCTGCATATGTGCTGCCCACACCTATTGATGCAAAGAGTCCAAAATCTTCAAGAACCAATGGTTCTGTTGCCCAAACAAGGCCTTCAGATGTTGGTGGACGCACCCACAATTTATGGCATTCTTCCCCATTGGAACAGAAGAAGCATGAGAAAGATACTGGTGATGGTCAACTGTCAGAGTTCAGTGTCTTGAAAGCACGTTCAAGACATAAAGAGAGTGGCAACAGTAGCACCTCTGCCCTTCTACCTCCTCCTTTAGTGGAAGGATTTTCTCTTAATCTTGATATGCACAACACATCTGATAACAAAAAAGTGAAACGGCAATCTTTCTCTGGTCCAATAACAAGTAAGCCATGGTCAACGAAGCCTGCTTTATCTTCTAGTGGTCCCATCTCCTCTAATGATCTTCTCCAACAAGTTTCCGGCATCCCTTCTCGTGTGGTGATTCCTCATTCTACATCTCCAAAAGTATCCCCAACTACTTCACCTCCCCTTGCATCTTCACCTCGAATAAGTGAACTTCATGAGCTTCCTAGGCCACCTGGTAATTTTGTCACCAAACCAGCAAAATCATCAGCACCAGTTGGCCACTCGGCTCCATTGGTCAGAAATCCTGAACATTCTGGAACAATTAAGACGCTTCCAGCAACAGCAAATTTGGCTTCACGTCTTCCAATGCCACATTTGGTTGTCCCCCGGAGTAACTCAATACCCTCCAGCAGTCATAGAGCAATGACAATACATGTCTCTAAGTCAGTAGAGTCCCTGCAAATTCCAGACAAGGCTGAAGAGGTTGATTCTCCACCATTGACACCCATTTCCCTTGCAAACATCAGACCAGCATCTACCATATCTGATTTAGTTCCTCATTCCGGTCAAATTAGAGGTAACTGAAATTCATCTTTGTTTTTCTTTGCCATTCTGGAGTGGAGATATTATTACTTTCTGTACTGGTTGAGTCAAGCTGATCTTAATAATTGTGCCTCAACTTTACACTTCTATTGAGAATTGCTTTTGACTAATCATCAGTCTTTTTATATGTTTCAAGAAATAAAATTGTTTTCCACTTTGGATTGAAAATGATTTTCCTGCTTGTTCAACTGTTTGAAGTCGAAGGCACCTTGCATGAACAAATGATGCTTGATAGGGTTCACTGGTGCCTAATGAACACGCACAATATCCAATTGACTGTGTTGGGGCTAGTCAATTGTTATCTGAATGGCATATTTTGGGGCTAGCCAATCGCAGTATCAACTGCTTTTTTTGGTTTGGTTTGGGCCTTTTCTAGTAGATTTAGAAGAGCAGTGAAATCTCTTGTAGTGCATAAGGTTCTAATAAGGAAAGGCAGCTAGTAGATGGCATGAAACGTCTATATTACATTACAGAAATAGGCCAGTCCATTTTCTTATAATTATGAATTCCATATACTTACATACTTGGTTATGTATTTGTGATTAACACTTAACATTTGTTCTGATTACAAACATCTTCTCTTAATGCAGGTGGGAGTTGATATTGTTCACATTGGATGAAATTTCTGATTATTTTTCTTTTCGAGACTGCCTGACACTATTTATTTTATTTTTAATCTTGGGTCTCATCGTCTTGAAGCCAGTACTGTAAATAGAATGTTCTATGCCTTATTTAGTTTCTCATCCCAATTTTTGTTCACCGTGTGATTTATTATGATGATGAGAACTAAGCTCCACATAATTGTGCATTATTACGTATCCTGTATATCTTCAATTAACAAATTTTGTTTTTTGTTCTACATTTTCCTTTTGCTAAAATTTTACCGTAATTTAATCATCGATCACTGGATGATTCATTTAGGTCACTTGAACTGTTGTCATCAATAGAATAAACATCTTTCTGCCCCATTCACAATTCACATTTCTGTTAAATAAATGTGTTTGCATTCATGATACATTTCAGTTTCATCTTCTGGCTTTTATTTATTCTTTAGACAAATTTACTCGATTAAATTCCAAAGAAATATTTGAGATCAGTGCAATGTGTTATTATGAGCACTGAAGTTAGCTTTTACGTCATTCTTTTTTTTTTTGGCTTAATACATCTTGATGTCTAAAGTTGTACTTAAAAATCCTTCGGCCACTTAAAGTTTTTGAGAAACCTTTTAAACATCTAAATTTGTATATTTGAATACTTTTAAACATCTAAATTTGTATATTTGAATACTTTTAAACACTGGCACATACTTTTTACTAAATATAATATACTTCTTAAAAATTTAGGGGTTAAAAAGATATTTTTAAGGATCAAATATGATATCTGATAAGGATTAAATTAGCTTTTTTTAAATATATGCTGTTCCCATGTTTAAAAGTGTTAGAATAGACAAGTTCAAGTGTTTGAAAGGTTATTCAAAAATTTTAGGTGACCGAGAGGTTTTCAAGTGGCTGAGAGGTCTTTTTCTATTTTTACATTGGTGCAGTTTTAAACCTGAATTCGTGCTATTAAACTGCTTGCTTTACATTTTAGGTAATGCCAGCTACTAAGAAATTAAGAAATGGTTACATTAATATTGCATTCTTTCAGTTTTAGGTAATGCCCCGCTATTAAGATAGTCTCGCAAAATGATCGCCCTTTGGTTTTTGATGGCAACTAAATGAGTATTATGTTTTGCCTCGCCATGAATATGCTGATCACCTGAACTCCTCTTTTTTTTTTAGGAAATGATCACCTAAACATTTGTTTGTACCTTAATAATATGTATAACTCCTCAAAATTCTTGATAAAAAAAAAAGTTAACTTGAGGACTGATGTAACCTAATTAGGGAAAGGGTATTGGTTGTCTTTAGACCTACCCACAGTTCGAACTGGATCCGAATTGGAATCGAACAAATAGTTTTGGAGAAATTGAAACAAAACCTTAAGTAGATGGTTTTGGTTCTGGAATCGACGGTTCGATTACAATTTCAAACCATTTTATAAAATTAAATTATGGTTTGAAACCAGAATAAAACTGAGTTGAACTGAACCGAAAATTCTGGTTCGTATTTTACAGAAACCAGACCTCAAACTTTAGATGACAGTTTCGGTTCTTGAAACCGGCAGTTTGATTTCGGTTCGAAACCATCACTTGAGCAGGTCTAGTTGTTATGGATGGGGATGGAAACGAGTTGGATTATTTACAAACTACTTCCGTTGAATTATTTGTGAGTTACTTGAGATCGGCTTGAAAAAAAACTTGAGATCAACTTGAAAAATTAGAATTGAGCTTGAGTTACTCAAATTTAATTTCGAGTCAAACTTGAATATAAAAAAAATAGAGGCTTGTGATGTTTGTAATCTTGACGAGCATTTTTTTTTTAAAATTAAACCCAGTTCACATAAGTCGCGCTTTAATTTTAAATTTTTTTAAAAAATTAGTTTTGAGGAATAGAAGTTTTTTTTTAATTTTATTAAATTTGAACGTAATCGAGTCGAGCTTGAGGGTTGATTGAATATGAGCTAAGCCCATTTGAGCTTAGGTTCAAGCTTAGATAATAATTCAAACTCGAGCTTGACAGCACACATCCTAGTCTGACTAGTCCATTTACACCAATAGTTGAAAGATGAAAATTAAATTGTTCCATTTGTTTTGTATTTGTGAATATTAATATAGATGATAAATGTTTTATTAATGTATTAAATTATAAAAATATTTTATTTTGTAGATACCATATGATTGATGAAAATGAAGTATTTTTTTTAGGGGAGAAAATGAAGTATTATAAAGTTCTACCTAAAAAAGTAATATTATTGTATAAATTTTGAAAAATTATCAAACTGTTTATTAACTATTATATATTTAAATTCGACTAGTTTTTTCCTCACGTGCGTTGCATGTGGTGCTCGTTAATATAAGTATGTTATTAAATCATTTTTTTTACTTTTTAAGCGGAATCATATTACTTGATTACCAATAAATTTATAATATGAAAATAAAAATTTATATACCTTTTTAATTTTAAGTCTTCAATCTTCATTTCATGCGTTTTAATTTTAGGTCTTCAATTTTAAATTCATGAGTTTTAATTTTAGGTTTTAAATCTTCAATCCATACTTCAATAGTTTGAATGATGAAAAATTTTATAAAATTTTCAATTTTTGTAGATAGAAAAGAACAACCCTTTCTCAGTTTTAATTTTGATATATTTATACATTCCAAGATCTAATTACAGTTATTCAAAAGCTCTAGAAGGATTAGAACTTGTTTTGATTAGTTACACGCAATCTTTTAAAATTTAAATTTCGACCAAGACTGCACATCACATAACTTCCAATTTGTAACTCACTTTGTAAGTATTTACTGTCATTAAATGGCCAAAACTTCTCCATGAAAGTTGTAGATCTCAATTTTCTTTTGAATTTAGGCTATTGAGTCACTCAATTCTGAGTCTTCTATCTCAAGTTATAGCTCGTCGAATGTGATACACTTTCGACTTACGGATTTCATATTGAAACTTAAAATAAGTATGAATTTAATTTAAATAAACTAATTAATCATTAATTCTGCTATAAAAAAACATAATTAATATAAATTAATTACTAAATAGACTTTAAATAATTAGTTCATGGCTATAATAAATAAAATATCCAAACTAAATAAAAGCATAGAATTCATGGTATAAAAATAAAACTATTGATTTGTAACTCACTTTTCATATATTTATTGTCTTCAAATAGCCACGACTCATTCGTGAAAGATACAAATGTTGATTTTATCTTGAATTTAGGCTTTTTGAGCATTCAATTTCAATTCTTCTAGTTGAAGTTATGGCCCGTCGAATATGTTGAACTTTGAAGCTATGAATTTCACATTAAAAATAAGAATTACAAACATTCAATATAAATACAAATTTAATTTAAGTAAACTAATTAATCACTAATTCTACTCTAGTCATAATCTAAATTGATTACTAAATAAACTTTAAATAGTTTATGGCTATAGAAAATAAAACACTCAAACTAATAAAAAAAATAAATAATTCATATATATACCTTTTAAATTTTAAGTCTTAAATCTTCAATCCATACTTCAATAACTTGAATGAATGATGGAAAATTTTATTAAATCAACTTCATCGTTTTGATCTATTTATCTCTATCAAGATCTAACTACATTTTTGCATAAGTCCTAGAAGGATTAGAAGTTGTGTTAATTAATTTCAAATAGTTAATTATTTTAAAATTATGATTTCAACCAAGACTACACATAACTTCTAATTTGTAACTCACTTTTCAGGTTTTTTTAATCTTCAAATAGCCATGACTTCTTCATGAAAGTTATAGGTATCGATTTTATCTTAAATTTAGACTTTCAAATCACTCAATTCCGAGTCTTTTAACTCAAGTTATGGCCCGAGTTTCCAAGCACAAATCATGGCCTGTTGAAGTTGCTGCATTTTTAGATTGTGAATTTCACAATAAAAACCCAGATTTCATATGAAAATTAAATATAAACTCAAATTTAAATTAAATAAACTAATTAATCTCTAATTCTACTCTAATAATAATATAAATTGATTACTAAACAAACTTTAAATAATTAGTTAATGGCTATATAAAAAAATCCAAACTAATCAAAAATAAATAATTCATGGTTAAAAAAATAAAAGATTTTATGTACCTTTTTAAGTTTAGGTCTTCAATCTTTAATCGATGCTTAAATAGTTTGAATGATGGAGAAATTTATGAAGATCTTCAATCTCCAATCGATGCTTTAATAGTTTGAATGATGGAGAAATTTGTGAAATTAGATTCATTGTTTTCATGAAGGAGAGAGAAAACGTAACTAATCTTAAATTAATCGTTGAAGCCCTTGAGTTTTCTTATGCACCATGAAATTCTTTAAGCTTTCTTTTTTTATTATTTTTAGAGAGAGTAAAGAGATATTAATTTTCCAGCCACGGTTTCCATCTATTTATAATGCTTAAACCCTAACTAAGGCTGCTCACAAATTCTAGAATAATTAGGACTTATTTTAATTATTTCTAAAATAATAATTCCTTGTAAAATTCGGATTTTCCCTAAGACTGCATAGAGCGTCCGACTTGCGACTCAATTTTTGGATATCTATAGTCACTAAACGGACATGCCTTCTTCACAAAAGTTGTAGATCTCGATTTTCTCTTAAAATAATTATTAAATGACTATTTAAATCCTCATTAAAACTTTTCAATAAACTAATTAGTAAAGGGCAATGAGGTCAATTTGCCTGTTTGCCCACCACACCCCCCTCTCTATATATGTTAAGGATAAGGATTAAATCAAAATTCATATAAACTTTTAATTTTAAATTTTTTACATAATTGATCATAAGGATATCAAATCTGATGAAATTTGTAAGTTAACAGGCAAATTAACCCCCTTACCATTTCCTAATTAGTTTATTAAAAGGTTTTAATGTAGGTTCAAATAGTCATTTATTAATTGTTTTAATCAATTAATGGAAAATATTGAATTTCTTAATAATTAGAATTAGGATATATTTATTTATTAATAAAAAATAAAATCCTTAGTCAATTATGATTAAAAACATAATAATTGAAAAAAATATATAAATCCATATAATAT
>CANYLF010960400.1:0-14351 GCA_948193215.1 Bocquillonia castaneifolia | reverse complement strand
CAACTCTCATACTTCTTTTGCAAATAGCTCCCTTAACTTTTCTTACCACTAGGTCCTTACTACCCCAAACTTCCATAACTTAGATGCTCTCTAAAATATACTCTACCAATCAATATTATGCAATGCATTACATACAATTATGGTGCAAATAACAAGATATGATTAATGTTTATTCTCTAAAAATTGAAACTAGGCCGTGACAGAACTATAGTTGATCTAAGATAAGAAAGAGTGTTTTAAGTTTAATCTAATCTAGAACTAATTAAAACTACTGTTATTACAAGTTTTTCTCTCTAAAAACTCTGTTTCTCTCACCTAAGAATCACCCTAAATGGTCTAGGATCGGCTGACCTGTAGCAAGGAGAAGTTTGGGGGTTTAAATAGGTAGACAGGGGGTGGCACGGCCATGCAAGGCATGGTGCATGGGCTGTGGTGTTGGGTTGCCTCTTTCCTCTTGTTTTCTAGCCGAAGATGGGTTGCAGACGTCGGGCACGGCCGTGCGAGGCATGGCGCACGGGCCATGGCATCGGGCTATGGCTTGCTCCGTGGTTCCTGGCTGAAGTGGGGCACAGAAGTAGGGCACGGCCGTGTGTGGGATGGGGCCCTGGCGGTGGCATGCTCTTAGGCTCTTTCTCCAATCCTGACTCAGCTTCAAAGGGTCAACTTCTGGAGGGCATAACTTTGCCATCCGGACTCCAAATTGCAAAATTATTAAGCCTAAAGTGAACTTCAGGAAGTGTACTTCAACTTTCATGATTTGGAGATTCTATGAATCCATCATTCTCCTTCCCAAATTGCCCTTGACATTTTGTTGCTCCGTTGAAAATAGCTTTCGATAACTCCTCCTCAAGTTTTAAGCCTCAAACCTCTTCCATAACCTTTGTATCCTACCCAAAACTCCTCCAAACCTTAAATCTACATGAGGTCACATTAAAATGAGCATAAATGACACATAAAACAAAGAATTAAGCTCTCAAATATATACATGCTTATCAAATGCAAATAGGGTATAAATATGAATGATTTGCATTCTAATTGGGGGTTAAAAGCTCCTAATTGATGAATGTTTAGGCCCTAATCTCTATGCATGTTGCACACACATCAATTGCTTCTATCTTTCATCCCTCTGCTACCATGTAACATTATTTAGCCATCTCCTGGTTGCCCCTGATTGTTATGACTCCTTCAGAGGTCACCATTTTCATGGTTAAATATCTGATACTTATAACTGCTCCTGTATTATAAAGGAATGGTCTTCCCAAGATGGCATTGTATGCCAGCTTCATGTCCACCACATTGAATAGTGCTGTGATTTTCTTGGTTGGTCCTTCCGTTATGTCCTCCACTTCTATGTTAAGAGCAACAGTGCTTACGGGTTGTATTGATGTACCCCCCAAACCCACTAGAGGTTTTGTCACCTGTTTGAGGTCGGTTACTGCTCCCCTCATGACCTTTAAGGCTTCGAGTGTTAATATGTTCATGGCGCTTCCCTCGTCCACCAAGATCTGCTTGACCAGGAACTTTCCAAATATAGCATTAACCACCAACGCTTCATTGTACGGTCCTGTCACATGCTTACCATCTTCTATGCCGAAAGTAATGACCTGCGAACCCTTGCTAGCTTCGTCTATACTCAGTATCTCCTTTCTTTATCTCTTTCTTATCAAGCTGTTGCTTGGTTCTCCGCCAACAATCACGTGAATTACTACTAGGTCTTTCTCACCCTTAATCTTGGCCTGCTTTCCCCCTTCTCCTTCCCTACCTTCTCCTTCCTCTGAATCTCGCCCCCTTTTTCCTCTTGCTACAAATCTTCTCAACTTCCCATTCTGAATAAGCCTTTTGATTTCTCTCTTCAAGTCATGACACATCTCAATTTCATGACCTACGTCCCCATGGAACCTGCAATACTTACTCCTATCTCTTACAGGGGCTGAGGCGGGGTTGAGCTGCCTGGGTCTCTGGTATTGCTCTCTGTTTTCCTTAATCCACATTAGGATATTTTCCCTTGTTGTATTGATTGGGGTAAAGCTTTCCCTATTCCTGGGTTGGGAGTAATGCTCCCTTGGGACCTTTCTCCTGGTTTCTCGTCTATCCTTTTTCTCTGGCCTGTCGCTTCTTCACCTCTCCAGATCTTTTCTATCCATTCTCAAAACCTCATCTAGGTCAACATACTTTTGTGCCTTCGACATTAGTTCTAGAAAAGATGTTGGTTTAAGCGTAGCCAACTTCTCCTAGAGCTTTGGGAACGTTGTTCCCTTCTTGAGGGCTTCAGCGGCTGTTTCAACATTTAGCTTGTCTACCAGCATCGCTTCTCTATTAAACCTTTCCACATAACTTCTCAAGGTCTCTTCTTTTCTCTGGATACATCTATGTAAGTCGCTTGACTTCTTGGTAGGTGGTATGTTGGTTAAATATCTAGCTCTGAAGGCTGATTCCAAGTCATCAAAGCATGCTATGGACCCCCCCTCCAACTTAAGAAACCATTGTTGTGCGGATCCTGACAATGTTGTTGGGAACACCCGATAGAGTGTGGCATCGTTCACACCTTGCTGCAAGGACATGATCGTTTTAAATATTTCTATGTGCTCTTTAGGGTTCCTTGACCCATCAAAAGCCTCCATCTTTGGCATCTTTAGCTTTTCTGGCAAAACCTCTATCTGTATGTGCCAGCTTAGTGGGCACCTTGTGTCTATCGGGCAGTCCTCCTCATACTCTCCTCTTTTGAATTTCCTGAACATGTCCATCATTCTTTTGTCTAGGTCTCTGTCTCTACCTTGCTCAGAAGATTCGGGTCCCTTCCTCTTAGATGGGTAAGGTGCAGATGAATCTGCCTCATCGTCTTTTCCCTTATTCTTTCTCTTGTCTAGCCTCTCTTCGTTTGCCTCCCTTGGCCCCTCCTTGTTGAGATCTACCGTCTCCTTAGCTGTCACCCATTGGCCGACTCCTCCGTACAAAGGGGGCTGGACTGTGTTTCCACTGGGTTGGGGGGTCATTTGGTGCTACTCGTGATGTTCTAGCCTGCACCAGTGTCATTAGTTCCTCGAGGACTTTACTTGCCATTGGGGGGCTGAGGCTGTTGAGGAAGTCCATAGTATGTGGAGTGATGAGGGTTGATGTCTGGATTGCTTCAGATGAAAAGGGTTGAATGTGAATGGGTTCTCTAACTCTGGTGGCGGGTGGTGTGAACAGCGTTCGATTCAAAACTGGGGTGGCTGGGGAGCTTTCTATCCCAGAGAAACCAGTAAAAGTCCCATGTTGGAAGAAAGGCAATCAGCTACCATCAGCACCCTGGCCTCTTCCTATGCCCGCTATTGTGCTTGCTGCCCATGTAAGCCCTGTCCTGGCCGGAGTGGCTATGGCGTCTGTGGTACTCGAACTGCCAGGGCCGGCTGCCCCAACACTCATCTGCGTAGAGATGGTGTTGCCTGGTCCAACTACTGTTCGTGGGGGATCTTGTTGAGTCATTCCTGCCCTCAAGGTTACACCGGCAGCCGAAGTCCCTCCACCATTTGCATTCATCGCTTTTTCTTGATCCTAACTTTCACCGCACCAATGATGGATCGATTCCTGATCCTCCCATACTGGCCGTGGTTCACTAGATGGTCCTAATTCTGCACAGTCAAAAGAAGGCTTTTATAGGTGGGGTGTGATCCTCGCAAACCCTCCGATGCCTAAGTTAGTAGGGTGTCAAATGGAGTATATCATGAGTTAAGCAAGAGATTAATTACCTTTCCTGGAGGGTTCTCTTCAGCTTATATAATAGTCAGGGTGAGGGAAACCCTGGCTTGCTTCGCTTTCCCAATATGCCCTTAGGATGAGCGTGATGGGCCTGCTTAGGCTCACTACAATGGTAGACCATCAAGAGTCATCTTCCAAAATTTTGATACTGCAGAGGACTTATTATACAAATCTATTTATTTTACAGTTTTTTTGATTAAGCTGAAATGTAATTTTGATGGGGATACGAATCACTCCTTTAAGCTGAAAAGGCCCAAGAGGTCCATTGCATGCAAGGCTCATGTTAGCCCATCTACATGTCCTGATACCTTGAATCCTAAGTCAAGGGGGACTCTCATCACAAGGGGGGGGAGGTTCCTAATCCTATGGGGACTCTGACTCACTACAGCAAAGGAGGACTCCTAAGCCTGCTAGGACAAGGATTCCTAGGCTAAAGGGGATTGCTTCAACCACTATATAAACCTTGGCCGTCTAGGGGATCAGGTATCATTCTCTCATTCACATACATTCACAACTCTCAAGAGAATATCTCTAACTTGAGCGTTGGAGTCAGACCCCGAAGATCACCCCAAGTCTCTCTCTCTCTTATGCAGGTTAGGCTAACTCCGATGACCAAGCTATCTCAAGGGAATCTCATATAGACTTCAGCTCTCGAAGAAACGTCTTGAACATTTCATTGGTACGGTGAGCATGGACCATTTTTAATCTGAAAATGGTTCATCATGACGAACAACGACTCTCCCTATGGTTTACCCCCTAGTTTCTTTGGCACTTCCGGCCTAGATGCCACAACCACCCAGAATTTCTCAGGGAATTCCCCCCACTCAACAACCACCCAGATTTCTAGTCCCCACTGCTAATCAAACTCCTCAACACACTTTAACTCTTGGGATTCAGAATCCTCAAACTCTAAGATTTCCACTGATGCCATTGGGAACTCCTCCCATCATACTAGATCCACCAGCTACCTCCATACCACTACTGGTTCCCCCGGCTGCATTAAGGCCTCCTAGATCAGATTTCAATGTTCCTTACTTACCCCCTCCACCTGCTTTTCACCCAGGCCCTACCTTTGTTCCAAATCAAGGAATTTTCATTCCCCGACCAAATAATGACATTCCCCCTCCACCGGGATGCAAGCTCAAACTAACATGGCCATATTTCAAGGCCACCATGAATATGTCCCCTAATTTGTTCCCCCTCCTGCACTTCAAGAAGATAATTTTGATTGTAGAAGGAAGGAAGTGGGGAAAGACCTGGATGATGCATCCACCCATCCTACTAATACAAGGGGAAGGGACGAAAGTAGCATGATTATTGCGGCCGATGTAGCCAAAATTTTAGACGAAGCATGTAAGAAGTTTGATGACAAAATCCAAGACATTAAAGGTTGGATAGAAACAAGGGACAAACAACCTAATAAGAAAACTAAGAAGAAAACACAGAAAGTTGCCCCCTCAGTTTTGGAGATAAAGGAGAAAGCGCCTAAAGGGGAAATGTGCAGATAGAAAGAGAAATCGCACAGAGGGTAGAGCAGGAGGAAGATGAAAAGGACAAGATAGAAAAACAAGTCAGAGAAGTCATTGGCAAGATGGGCATGCAAGATTTCAATCCTGGGTTCAATTTAAAGAATGAGTCGCCCTTAGCTCAACACATTCTAGATAAAGACCCAAAGGATTTAAGTTCCCTATACTAGATGTTTATTCTGGAAGGTTCGATCCTGCAAGCCACATCTACAAGTTCCAGACATCTATGAGTGTCTAAACTAATGAGGACTACATATGGTGCAAATTCTTCCCTACCACCTTATAGGGGAACGCTGCTGATTGGTACAAAACACTACCCCCTCACTCTATACACTCCTTCAGGCAACTCGCCACTGCTTTTAGGCAGAGATTTACAGCTTCCATCCAACAAAAAAAGGTGTCAGCAGACCTATTCTCCATCCAACAGAGGGAAGGTGAACCCTTAAGAAAATATATAGAGCGGTTCAATGATGAGATCACCAAGATTGAAGTTCTAAATCAAGGTGTAGCTTGCTCTGCTATGCTCCATGGTACAATAAATGAAGAATTCAGGAGGGAACTGTTAGCCAAGGCTACTAATAATGTAGAAGCCCTAATGGCACTCTCCAACACATCCATAAGAGTGGATGATGGTCAGCATTATTTAAAAAAAATGAAGGAATAAAAAAGAAAGCTTTCCCCAAGGGGAGACAGGTGATCCTCAAAAAGGAGCAAAAACTCAGGAGGTAATAATTGGTCTAAGAGTTCCAATCTCTCCAAATACACACCCCTTAATACATCTAGGGAACGAATCCTCATGCACATCAAAGATAACGGAGAAAGGATAGAATGGCCAAGGAGGATGAGCTCATACACTACTGAGAGAAGGGATAATGGCAAGTACTACCAGTTCCATAAAGATGTAGGCCATGATACAGAACAATGCAATCACTTGAAGAAAAGAGATTGAAAAGCTCATTTAAGCTAGGTCCCTTAGGCGATTTATCAAAAGGGACGATCATGATAGACCTGCCTACAATAGAGATGATCAAAGAAATGATAGAGAGATAGAGAGGCAATCATGATAGACCTGCCTACAATAGAGATGACCGAAGAAATGATAGAGAGATAGAGAGGCATGATAACAGGCAAGAAGAAAGGCTTAGAGAGCAAAGAGGTGATAGAGGGGAATATAGAAGGGATGAAAGAAGATAAGAAAGGAGACGAGACCATAGAGATGATTAAAATAGTTATGAAGCTGAAGGCAACCGAAAGGTTAGAGGGGGACTTGTTAAACACATATACGTAATTGCAAGAGGAATTGTAGGAGGTGACAGTTCCACCAAAAGAAAAAGGTTAGCTGGATCCATCTATTTTGTCAATTCAAAAGGAGTTCCAGCAGAACAAATTGGAACAGTGCAAATCTCAGCAGTAGACAAAGGGGCAACTGTAACCCCTTATGAAGATGCTTTAGTAGTCAAAGCCCTAATTCATAATTGTCCATAATATACTAGTGGACACAGGGAGTTCAGTGAATCTCCTCACTTTGAAAGTATTCGATAAAATAGGGTTAGACCAATCCAAGCTATCCCTTGTCAATACCCCCCTAGTAGGCCTTAGAGGCAGATCAACCATAATAATAGGCTCGATTAAGCTCGAAGTGGAATTGGGCGAAGGAGATATAACCAAGGCATTACAAGCAGAATTTATGGTGGTTGATATTCGATTCGCATATAATGCTATCATTGGGCGACCTATTCTCAACGAAACGTGTGCTAGCATTTGCATACGATATTTGCTCTTAAAGATTCCTACCTCGAAAGTAGAGGCGATAATTAAGGGAACCAGAGACAAGCAAGGATCGCCTGTTATCAAGCACTAAAAGTGGTGTTCTCAACCATTGTCATAGAAGAGAATATTCAACCAAAGGAGAATAAAGCCAAACCTGTTGGAGCTGTCCAAAACAAAGCCCTAGGTTTGGGCAAGGAAATAAAAGTAGGACAGATGAACCCGGTGATCTTAAAAGAAACTTTGCAAACATTATCAGAATTCCAGGACACTTTTGCCTGGACTGAGGATAAGCTAACATGAGTTAGCAGGGAAGTGATGGTACACAAACTAAATATTGATCCAGCAATCGCCCCCGTAGTACAAAAGAAAAGGAAACACAGCCAGCCCAAGCAGATCGCCAACACTGAAGAAATCAATAAGCTATTGAAAATGGGAGTAATCACGAAAGTCCAATACCCTGAATGGTTGGCGAACGTGGTAATGGTAAAGAAGCCCAATGGCTCATATAGGATGTGTGTGGACGTTACTGATTTGAACAAGGCATGCCCAAAGGATAGCTATCCACTACCACAAATTGATCAATTGGTAGACTCCACTGCAGGCCATCAATTATACTCACTAGTGGATACAAAGTCTGGATACCACCAGATACCAATGCACAAACTAGATGAAGCCAAAACCGCCTTTACAACTCATAAGGGGACTTATTG
The DNA here is from genome assembly GCA_948193215.1 of Bocquillonia castaneifolia. NCBI lineage: Eukaryota > Viridiplantae > Streptophyta > Magnoliopsida > Malpighiales > Euphorbiaceae > Bocquillonia > Bocquillonia castaneifolia. Next base: position 6,607 of record CANYLF010960400.1, on the reverse strand, counting down.
CTACACCAAAATGCCCTTTGGCTAAAGAATGCAGGAGCCACCTTCCAAAGGATGGTCAAGAAGATGTTTAAAGACAACATAGGCAGAAACGTAGAAATCTATGTTGATGATATGATGGTTAAATCAAGGCGGGCAGAGGAGTATCCTAAAGACTTAAGAGAAGTCCTGAAAATTCTCAGAAGATTCAACCTTAAGTTAAACCTAGAAAAGTGTGTGTTTGGGGTTAAGTCAGGCAAGTTCCTAGGTTTCATGGTGTCTCAAAGAGGGATCAAGGCTAACCCAGACAAGATCCAGGCGATCATCAATATGGAACCACCTAAAAACACTTAATGAGGTTCAAAAACTCAAAAGGTGAATCACAGCCCTAGGACGGTTCATCTCAAGTTCGGCTAAATGATGCCTACCAATCTTTAAGACCTTGAAAGATCCCAAAAACTTTAAGTGGTCAGATGATTGCTCAAAGGCCTTCTAAGAAATCAAGACATTCTTGACATCTCCCTTACTACTGAGTAGGCCAATGTAAGGGGAAACCCTATACCTTTACTTATCCACCATGGAGGAAACAGTGGCAGCAGTACTTATAAGAGAGGAAAACGATGAGCAGTTACCTATTTATTACATCAGCAAAGTGTTACACGAAGTTGAGCTTAATTACCTGAGGTTAGAAAAGCTAGCCTTTGCACTATTAATGCAACACAAAAGCTAAGGCATTACTTTGAGGCACACCCAATAGTAGTCAAAATTGACAGCCCCTTGAGAAAGGTGCTACAAAAAGCAGAGGCCTCAGGGAGAATCGTCGAATGGGTGTTCCATATTTGAAGCTTAGGAGTTACTTATGAACCACGAAAAGCATTAAAGGCCTAAGTATTGGCAGATTTCATGGCAGAGATGACACCAGGGGAACCCATTGCCCCCAAGGAGATTTCCCCATGGAGCTAATGGTGGATGGTGCAGTCTGCTCAGAAAGGGTAGGTATTGGTATCTTAATCAAAGGACTAGACAAGATAGACATCAAATATGCAGCCGGAATAGGGTTCACCACTTCCAATAAATGTGGCTGAATATGAAGCCCTCATCCTAGGGCTACAAATCACCCTGGAAATAGGCATCACGAATCTGGAAATTTACAATGACTCACAGCTGGTTGTGAACCAAGTCTTGGGCAGTTTCCAAGCAACTGAGAATATGACTAAGTACGTCTCCATGGTGAAGCAACTCATTACAGAAGGAGAAAAAAGGAATGATGGCTAGTGGCGATTATCACAAATCCTCAGAATGGAAAATCAAGGGGCGGACAACATTGTAAAATTGGCAGCCGAAGGTATGGCGATCCCCAACGTGCTGATTGGAGAAATAAAATCACCTAGTATCGCCAAGACCAATATCCTACCACTTGAAGATAATAGAGGATGGATGGAGCCGATTATCCAATATTTGGAAAACGGCATCCTACCAGTCGATCTAGGGGAATCTGGAAGGCTAATGAGGAAAGCCACCAAATATACTTACAAAGAAGGGGAACTGAGAAAGAGGTCCAAAAGCCAACCTTCGCTTAAATGCTTGAGTGAAATTGAAGCAGATTATGTTTTAAGAGAAATTCATGAAGGAATTGGAGCTGCCCATGAAGGAGCTAATGTGCTCGCCAGAAAGGTGATCCTGAGAGGATACTATTGGCTTACCATAAAAAGGGATGCTAAGAATCTCGTGTTCAAATGTGAAGGATGCAAATTTCATGCCAACATACATCATAGGCCGGCAGAGAGCATGACCTCAGTAGGGAGTGAATGGCCATTTGCCCAATGGGGGATGGACATCCTAGGACCGTTCCCCATAGCCTAAGCATAGAAGAAATTCTTAATAGAGGCGATTGACCACTTTACTAAATGGATTGAAGAAGAAGCAGTCCCAACAATCACATCTCAAAGGGTCCAAGACTTATTTTTTAAAGAGGTTATATGCAGATTTGGGATCCCCCATACTCTCATTACAAACAATGGAACACAGTTCGCCTCCCAGTCATTCAGGAACTTTTGTGAGGCATTTCAAATTGAGCAAAAGTTTTCCTCAGTTCATCATCCTCAGACTAATGGACAAGCCGAGTCAGCCAACAGGATTATTCTTCAAGGACTCAAGAAAAGGTTAGAGCAAGAAAAAACTAGCTGGGTGGATCATCTATTTAATGTTCTATGGTCCTATAGAACAACTCTAAGAGATCCCATAGGTGAAAGGCCGTTCGCCCTATGTTATGGTTCAGAGGCAGTAGTCCTAGTAGAAATTGGGGAAAGGAATTTCAGAACTGAAGAATTCACACCCATCAACGAGCAAGAGCTTTGAGTAAATTTAGACCTGTTACCAGAAATATAAGAATAGGCATATCTGAGAATGATGGCATGCCAACTAAAAATGGCACGGTTTCATAATAGGTGAGTCCGAGAAAGGAAATTCGAAGAAGGGGAGCTTGTCCTTCGGAAGAGTGAAGTGTCCACACAAGAAACATGCAAACTACATGCTAACTAGGAAGGTCCCTATCAAATAGCCAAAGTCATTGGCAAAGGAGTTTGCAAGCTTAAAACACTCATAAGAGAGGAAATCCCCAGATCATGGAATGTGGAACACCTCAGAAAATTCCATCAATGAGAAGAGCTTACCATGAGCTAAGGCGAGTTACTATCCCTTATCAAAGCAGGGACAATAAAACCTCTACTAGCTATTGAGGTATCTATCTATTCTTCATCTAAGTTTTTCTGGTCTTTTATTTAAATAAATAAGTAAATGTAAGGCGAAAGGGAGCCTAGCTTAAATCCCCTAGAAGCTTAATGAAGTTATCATTTGCTAAAATCTAGCTTCATACAAAAGTAAAAAGACCTTTCACGGTAAAGGAAAAATAAGGCGATCCCATACAAACAGGCGACCTGTAGCCAAAACACCACAATAAGAGCTCTCATGTTCAGGTATAACAAAAATAAAAAGACCTTAAAAGACTAAGGCAAATGTGCTACAAAGACCTTTCATGACAAAGGCAGTTATCAGCTTCAGGCTATCCCTTATTAAGGGGCAACCTAATAAGTAAATATCTAATTAAGACCTCCAAGGTTGAGGCACAATCAATCTCATGAGAAATAAAAGACCTTATACGCTAAGGCAAACACGCAAGAAGCTATATCTAAGTCATTTCATGATAAAGGCAGTTATTAATTTAAGGCGACCTCTTAAAAACAAATGCTACTAAGACCCCTAATGTAGGGACACAATCAATGAAGAAGAAAAGGCCTTAAAAAAATAAGGCAAGCAAAGACATTGGATTATCTAAAGGCAAATACATTTAACAAATATGGCAATCTTCAATGCATATTAAAAGCATAAGAAAAGTGCGACAGAAATAGAGGCGAGTGGACAAACAGCCATTATATAAGAAGATTACAAAAAAGACAGGGCGAATGAAGAAGCAATAATTATATTAAACAGAAAAGCTATTTTAATATTTTACAAAGGAAAATATAAAATTGCTCTAACAGATAAGAAAGTAATTACAAAGATGATCACTCATCTATATCATCTTCATCAGGGAAGATGGTGTTCATAAATGAGAAGTCAAAGCCAGGAAATTGATGTTGTGCAGCCTTACGAAGCTTTGCCCAATACTTGATGAGGGTTCCACCAACAGAGAGCCTTAGGAGGGCGCTTTCATCCTCAAGTTGAGCAACTTTAGCCTGTAGAGGCTCAGCACTCGCCTTCAAGTCGGCGTTCTCCTTCTCCAGCTGGTTCACCCTCTCTATTAATGTTTGCAATTGGGCTTAGAGATCATCTTTTTCCTTATTGCACTTTTCTTTACTATGCTTCATTTTATCCTGCTCCTTCTTCAGCTCAGCATCCGCCCCAGCAGTCACCTTATCCACTGTGGCCTGAACTTGAGCTTGCATATCTTTCACTTCTCTCTTGTGAGTTGAACGCTTCGCCTGATACTTATATTTCATCATTCAAACAAGGTTCAGCATCTGAAATGAATACATAAGAAAAGTCAGCAAACTAGAATATAAAGAAGAAGATATAACATATAATAAAGAAACTTACTGAAAGCATGTGCTCCTGAACTTGTAAGGTGAGTGACTTATGTGTCCGCCCTGAAAGACCTTCCATGTCAACAAGAAGACTTATTTCCCTGCTGATTAGGGCGGCAACCCGATTATCCTTGACGGTGGGGTTTCCCAACTCATCCACCCATCGTTAATGGTCTCCAGTAACTGAGAGTGAGTCTTTTTTCCCATAGCTGCTGCCTTCATTCCCACCTTCACCAATCTTTTTCTCTTCCTGCTCACCTCGAAAGGTTGCTTTTGAGATAATTCAGGCACAGTACCCTCCAAAGGTGGAGTGGGCTCAGCAGTAGTAGTTGTATTAGCTCCTGGGGAAGGAGTAGTTGATGGGTTCACCTCAGTTACTCCAGCTCCTGCTTCAGCCATCATAGCAGCAAAATTGAATCTTGGCATCTATACAAGAATAAATGAAACAAATATAAGTAAAAGGGAGAAAAGTATAAATACCATTAGATGGTGAATGGATGGGTTCGCCAGCTTTAGCTCCTAGGTCAGTTTCTTCCCCTTCAGAATCTGCCTCAGATTCATCCTCTAATTGAGAGCCAGAGGGTCTGGTCTTAGGGGTGAAATCCTCTCCGTAAAGGTGTTTTTTAAGAAGGGTTTCAAGATGGACTGTGGGGAGTTCAGATAAGAATTGGGCAACCTCCATAGAGGTGCTGGCTAACGTCCTCACCCGTCTAGATTTTTTGAGAGGAGTAGACCAGCTATTGGGGATTTGTCCCCACCATGCTTCACAGGTCACTATGTAAAAATTGTCTCGCCACCCTTTTAGATGGTTCTTGATACCCTCAAACCTTTTCCTAATCACCTGAAAGGTGACATACTCAGAAGTGCCTACTCTCTCCACTACGCTATATGCGTTTAGAAAGATTTTAGGGGTTAAGGCATAGCCTTTTGGCTTACACATGATGGAGGTGGTGGTAAAGAGTTTGTAGGCATTGGGATGGAGGCGAGACGAAGGACATTGTATGGTTTCTAAAATTTTTTGAAGTGTAGGGTCTAAGGGGAACCTAAGACCACTCTTCATAAACTCCTTATAAACTACCTGTTCATTGGGGCCTAGGGATTGGTGGGCGAAGCTACCCTCTGTGGGTAACCTCACGGAGTAACCTTCTGGCAAACCGCCATACCTAGTGGTGAACAATCTAGTTTATCCTCATATTGTTTGGCGGGGTGAAGGTCTACTATATCCTTAGGTTGTTTATGGGCCATGTGTTTAATTTTAAAGCCTGGAGGAAAAGGTTTAGGGGCGACTTATGTGGTATTATTGCTAGCACTAGAGGACTCGGTATCACTATCTGAGGGGCTGTATGGTTTATCGTCTAAAGGTAAGAAAGGGTAAACTATCTTTAAAGGTTTTTGGTTTACAGAATTGGAGGCGTTTTGAGGAGTTGAGGTATTGGCTTGAGGTGTTGGCCTTGGGCGATTTGGTTGGTTCACACCGTTTGATGAGTCAGAAGAAACAGAGATGACTGTAGGTTTGGCTTGGGGGGTTGATGTGGAAGATGAAGAGTTTGATATGTAAAAACATGGAATCACCATGAACGGCCTAAGTCCTACCCAGAAAAAGTCCCAAATAGTTATCAGAATACAGAAGACTAAGAGTTATAGTAAAAACTAATTCCACAGACACATTCTAGTCAAACTTTCAAGCAAACATTTTGTCAGATAAGAGAAAGAAGATCTTTTTGAGAGATTTTGTCATTACCTTCTTTTTTAGCAAAAACAGAGTTGGTAATGATTTTGTGAAGGGTAAAGAAGGGAAGGGTCTTCAAATGCTTTGCTTGGGAGTGAGAGGCTCTAAATCTTGGAGTGCACCCAATTTCTCCTCAAAATTCTTGAATGTCCATGGTGGACTCATTGAAATTTGTAACGCCAATTGGAGAAAAGCCAAAGCACTCAGCCATTTGCTCCTTCTTCATGGAGAGTTTCTTCCCAAACATTTTGAATGTAATACCATAAAGACCCAAGTGACCACCAAGCTTCTTATTGACAGTGAGAGAGGCAAGAAACTCATATGTAAGGTTCTTGTAGCTAGGATAAGTGGGTTTTGCAAATTTGGTGAAGGACAGGTTTTTCAAAATATCATCCACTTCATCCTTTACTCCCATCATTGCTATGGAAGACACCCCAATAACCCTTGTCTCCAAGAATTCCCTACCTCTCAAGGATAAACACCTTGCTTTCTCTTCAACATTTAAGATTGCTATCATTTGTTCAAGATTGCTTAATTGAATAGGGGCTTCTTGTTGTTGTGCCGTTAGGATCTAGTTTGGGTTGGTTCTTAAATGGCGATACTCGTTCTAGATTTTTTGGGAAAATGAGGAGGTGGAGGTGTGGTTTCCCTCATTTTTCCTTTCCCTTTTCTGCTCTAGTGTTCTTTTTGCCCATTATGAATGAAAAATAACAGAAAATGTAAAAGAAATTTGAAGTTCAAGGCACTAGAGAGTGGAGAGTAAAAGAGAAACATGTCTTAAAGCCTTGAATTCAGTAAGAAAAGGTTGTAAACTCTTTCT
>CANYLF010960385.1:0-16088 GCA_948193215.1 Bocquillonia castaneifolia | reverse complement strand
ATTAAGAGCAATTAAATTCACCATCTTCAAGTCAATGTCTTCATCAAATACTCCATGGTTAGATATCTTCAAAATATGCTCCAAATAAGAATTCAAAGCGTGCTTGAACTTCTTAGTCCTCAATCGAGTCATTGGTCCATCATATGCTAAAGGATCCTTGCTCCATGACTCATGGCATCCTTGGTTGCATCAGAAAGTCACCAAGACACCAAGTGTGTGTGTTTATATTATTATGTAGTATTGTGAACTAAGTTCGTACATTTTCTTCTTTATTAGTACTATTTATATTTTACTGTAATCTAAAAATTAACATAAAAACTAAATGGATAATTACGATTTACCCCTTATGTTTTTCTATTACATTGAATATTTATTAACATTTTAAATATATATTTTTTCATCATTTGATTTTATTGCAATTAGTGCACACGAATCTATACAAGTCAAAGAAGAAAGTCAAATGTAAGGTTGAAATTAAAATTTTTTAATCAAAATGCCCTTAAATTTCTCTTATATAATAGTGAGTTGATGATAAAAAAAAATGAATCGTCAAGGGTTAGAAATTGTCTTTTATTTTATTTTTTCTTTACCTCATAGTAGTGGTCGGTGCATCATCTAGTAGTATATGGAAAAGAACATATATAAACATACTTTGTAAGTGTGGAAAGTGTGCATGAATTAGGATTGAGACTGAAGCCAATGAAAACAAATTGCATTACTACTGCAAAGAAACATTTGTAATGGATTTTTGGGTTGGTGCATTCCAACACAGACATTTGCAACATCTAAAGTGATGACAAGGTTAATTCAATGATTAGATGAAGGGATTTACAGCATATAGGTAACCCTTTTTACTTAATAAATTGAATTGTTTTGCCCTTAAACATTTGGAAGAAAATATTGGACACCCCTTTAATGTATTATAGTTTATACTATTTGTCCTCCGAAAACGTTCAAGTTTGCATGGTTTATCAATACATAATTGAGTAACTAGTACATATTTATTAACAAATATTCTTAAAAACCATAAAATAAGTTAAAATTTACATGTAATATTGATCAAGTATATGACCAAGAAGTGTAACTTGTTGTCATATGGACAATGGTTTTTCTATTATCTGTCTTGTCTTGTTACATATAAATATATATGGGTAATAATGTATTTTGTACAACTTAATGTCATTTTAACAAAAATAATAATAGAATGACCATATAATTAAATGCTTAAGGACCAAAGAATGGAGAAATATATTTGTAAGACGTCAGGGGGGTATTTAGTATAATAGGAAAAACACAAGTGTAAACAGTAATTACCTCAAACCAAATACTAAAATCAAAACACAACACTAAATCATAACATCCTAAATACTAAGTCTAAGAGTATAAATGATAAACCCTGAAATTCAAAAGTCAACCCTAAAAAAGTCTTAATATTGAAATTCAAAGTGGAAAAAAAAGAGAGAGATGTAAATTTTAAAAATAAACTATAAAACAAAAATTAAAATTAACATCTATTTTCCAGCTTTTGTTTTTAAAATTACACATGTTGTTCTTTCTATTCATATATAATTTTTGCTAATATCATTCCACAAGGTATACTGAAAGCTATCCCAAATTTAGACTTAGTACGGTTTCAAATTTTGCTTCTTTGTTATTCACACCAAACTTTATTCTCTAAATTTTCTTAACCTTTCTTAATTCCTCAAAATCTCAACCTTAACTCATTTTCTTAGAACTATACTCTCTCAATGAAATGCAAGTATTTTAATTAGGTTCACACTTAAACCTATGCACCTTAACTAATGATCTTTACCCAACTTAGTTTAATTATTTATCCAAGTGTTTTCTTTTATAACACTTGAACCTATCAAATTAAATAACACTCATCCAATACCTTTCTATAATGCATGTTACGCTATCAAAAACTTTCAAATTATCTTCATTAACAATGCCAACTTAATATGATTGCATCTAAAGTGCAAGGATACCTATAAAGCACTTAGCAGAGATATTAGCATTAAAATAACATTTTACATCATCAAAATCACTAATGAAACCTCAGGGTCAATAATCAATCGAATTGTCATACTATAAAGGAAATTAACCATTTTTTTCTTTTCTTAATTTTAAATTATCTTTTTCAAAAACTAAGCTTTTTGATTTGCAATAATTTTTCATTTCCTTTCTCATCCAACAACATAAAGTGTTCAATTCACCAATTTCTAAATTCTTAGTTAGCTAAGATCTTTTTTTTTCTAGTTGATCACTTAATATTTCTTTTGGATATAATCACGTAAGAAGTAAGTCCACTTCATTGTGCATATTTTAAAATCAAGTCAATGTAGATGAACTATTAAAGTTTGAACTTTCTTTAAAATCTCCTATTATTAATTAAGCCAAGGAAGGTCACAAAAGTCTAGCATTTTGTGATACAAGGCCACCATTTTTCTTTTTCCTAACTAGGCAAGTCCAAACTTTGTAATTTTTGGACCATTTAAAGGAAAGTTCCAACGTGTGTATTCAACTTGGGATTGAAAACAAGTAGCTAATAATTTTATTCAAGAAAATAAAAGGCACCACTATGGATGGTTCCTTCAATGAGAAATGATGACAGGTGTTAAACATTCATTAGGAGCTTTTAATATGAGGATTAGCTGTGATAAAAAGATGGGTAAATGAGTTAGGTAAGTATTACCACCATTAGCACCATACTTTGTAATAGTTACAGTTAACCCCCCTCTTAAGAAAGACAAAAAAATTGAAAGAACAAGGGTTAATTGCTATGTCCATAATATATTAAAGGAACCATATAATTTTATTAAATGCATTAAAAAGGCTTTATTGCTAAGTCAATGGTAGATTATTATTTTGTCCATGTTCTTTATTGCATTCAGGTCTTTGTTTCTTACTTCCATATGATGAGATAGTATTGTTTGGCTTTGTATATGAGTGTATTATTTGTTGTCATTTTGTCTATGTATATGAGACTATTATTACCAATTTTGATCTACATGTGGATGTATTGTTGTGGTCATTTTGTGTTTATATATGGGTATATTGTCGTCTTTTGGATTTGTATGTAGGTCATGACTTTGTTTTTTAATTCTTAAAAGAATAAGGTGTTGTTTTTGTTAATTTGATGGGGTTGGTAATGCATCTAATGTTGATTATTATATAAAGTGGTTTTATCTTTTTATAATTATTTTAATTATTTATTTAATTTTTTATTTGTTAGATGGATTTTATTCCATTTAAATTACATCATGGAAGGTTAATTATTAGGGATCCACAGCTTATATATGCTAGTGGTGAGGTGGAGTATTTGCAGTCACCTGATACTGATTATGTGGTTATGGTAATGATATGGAGATGCATTAACGGGATAAGTTATTATACCATGCCAAAGATATATTAGCTGCCTGAAGGTGAAAACATGGGTGATGATGGTTTAAAGTTCATATGGGATACTAGTTATATGCTAACCTTTATAAGATATGGTTAGAAGGGAAAACTGTTACTCTTTATCTTAAACAACCACTTGATGTACCATGAGCTTATGAAGGTTTAATGAGTGTTTGAAATTATTGATGAAGTTCAAGGTAAGTGTAAGGTGTCTAGCAATATAGATTGGGCTCAATTTCATGATCAGCCCCCTGAAATAGATGAAAAGAATGGCATCCACAATGAACTTGAGATTTTATAGATTACAGGTGGAATATTATGTGAGAAAGTTAATCATCATAGTTAGAAGACTAGGAATAATAATGAAGCTAAGGTATAAAGTGTAACTAGTGAACATGGAAATGAGTGTGGAGCTGCTGGATAAAGTGACGAAGAGTTTGATGATGAATAGCTTAGGGATAAGAATGAATCTGATCTAGACTTTGAGGCTGAACTTGGGGATGAGAATGAATCTAATATAGACTTTGAGGATGAACTTAAGAATGAAAATGAATCTAATCCAAACTTTAAGGCCAAACTTGGGAATGATGAAGGTGCATACAATGCTTATGTTGATGGTGATTAAAACAGATATGACTTGGATGATGAGAAACTAATTGAAGTTAAAAAAAAATTTAAGAATAAGTTAAGGGAAGAGGTTAGAAGTAAAGAACCAGTCAAGAGGTAAATGAAGTAAAAATCTTAAGTGCAAAGACAAAATGAATGAGTTTGGGTAGATGAAGAGGTAGCTAGGCATGAAGAACATGTGGATGATGATCCAGAATGCATTCCATTAGATGCAAAGTTCTCAATCAAAGAAGACTGGAGGGAAGAAGAGCATGGGAATATAGGAGGAAAAGGTCATTAAACCCTCACAGTTTGGTACCAACATTCATTGCTGGCATGTCATTTGATAGTCACATACAATTCAAAAGTGCTATTGCAAAGTACCAGATTGCAAGGGGAAATTAATTGCTATTTGAGAAGAATAATAAGACCAAAATCAAGTGTGTTTATAAAATGCAATTGTCCTTGATATATGACTGCTAATATACAAAGCAGATCAAGGGGTTTTATGGTGACAAAGTATAACCAAAAGCATACTCGCCTCAAAACTTATAAGAATAAAAGAGCATCAAGGGAGTTCCTAATTGGCTACTTCTATGAGAAGATAGAGGACAATCCAAAGCTGATACCATCTGATATGGTTAAAAAGGCCATGAAATTTTTACATATTAAGATCAATTATATCATGGCTAAGAGAGTAAAATGGCATACTAAGGTAGAGCTCATCGATGATATAAATGTTGATTACGAAACTATAGGACTATGTAGAGGAGTTGAGACTGACCAACCCTAATTCAACCATCAAAGTACTAACTAAAGTGGGAAGCAATGAGTTTGGAATAAATTATATTTTCTTTGATGTCTTAAAGAAAGGATGGCTAGTAAGATGTAGACCTATATTAGGGGTTAATGGTTGCTTCTTGAAGTCATTTTTACAGAGGTGAACTGCTTACAACTGTGAGGAGAGATGCCAATGACCAGCGATATATTATGGTATAGGCTGTTATGAAGTCCGAAATAAAAGACACATGGGTTTGGTTCTTATAACATTTGAAAATAAACATGTTGTTATGTGAAGGTTCTGATTTGACAATAATTAGTGATATGCAAAATGTGAATCACTATTTTTATAATTATTGCATTCATATTTTGGTTAGATTTTCGTTGAAATTGTATTGATATACTTAATAATTGATGCAAGGACTTATTGAAGCTGTTAAAGAACAATTACCATATGTTGAGCATCGTTGGTATGTAATGCACATCTACTCTATATGACAGAAAAGGTGGAAGGGCAATGAAATGAGAGGCCAATTTTGGAGATGTGTTAAGAGCTCATATGAGTAGTATTTTATAGATCGGCTTGAGGAGTTTGAGAAAAAAAGGCTCAGGTTCTGTGGAGCACCTTCTCACTTATCCACCACACACATGTTGTATATGTAGAAACCCGATTTTTTGATGCTGGTTGTGGAAGCAATCCAGGCACCCATTAATGAAATCAGTCCTGAATCAAACCACTCTTAGTACCCATCTCTCATAAGGAAAGCAAATAAATGTTGGCCCTAAGTCCTCAAGGTTCTTATAATGATTTGATGATACAAAATATTGTGTTACCTCTAATATGTTTGCCAAGTGTTTTCCTAGGTGATAAATGCAATGCAGATATATGAGAGTTGAAAATGAAGATTATGAGGAAGTAAAGGATAGGTTTTAGAGATTGTGTATGACGATGAAGAATGGTAATGAGCTTTAATGGGTGTTTTGGTTATGTATTTGGATAGGTTTAGGTGTTAACCTAAGAAAACACTTAGGTTAATGGTTAGCTTAGGCTTGGGAACGGGCTTTCATTTAGGTGGATAGGTTTAACTGTGAGCCTAATCAAAACACTTGGGAATTGGAGATTTTGAGCTAAGGATTTGATTTGGAGAGTTTGAGAATGGTTAAAAAAGATTGGAGTATCAAGCCTTGAAGAAAACCAAAGAAGCCAATGGTGGGATTGCACCGAGCCTATTTTTGGAGTAGCTTTTGACACATTTATAGAGATGATATATGGTAGAATTATATATTGATGGAAAGCGATAAATATCTAGTTTCTAGATCAAAAATGGGAATTCTTTTAGAACATTATTTTGGGAGTTATGAATTTTTAAGTGAATTATGCTTAGAATTGAATCGATAAGACTATGCACGTAGGTCATGTTTGAAATGATGGAAAAACGTCTATGGATAGAATTTGGACATGAACTTTTATGAATTTGTATCTCTAGATATCTAGTTTCATATGCCTTTTGAATCACGTTAAATAGTTTTATAGATTGGGAGATATGGATATTGGAGTGAGCGTTGCTCAGAATTATGAGCACCAAAATGTAGTGATTTTTTAAGGCATGAAGACAATAGGATTAGAAGCTTCCCTTCTTACACAATGTAGATAAAGGCTTGAAATTTCTAGAAAAAAAAAAGAATCAAAGGATTTGGAGTTGTATAACTTAAGTTATAGCCTTTTGAAGATGTCTCTGTCGTGCGGCATTCCCAAAATGCCCTTACGATTTCAAAACCACTCTTGCAGTTTTGGACAGCTTCAGCACGGTTTTGTATAGCTCCAGCACTCTTTTAGGTAGAAAAATCTGCTACCCCAACTGCTAGTTTGAAATTGATGGATGTCCTCAAATGACCATATTTTGCCACGTCAGCTCCAAACAGCTAGTTTTTGAATTATGCTGGCAGTGTTTTCAAACTACTACCAGAGGTTTGGCTGACTAAAGCATTAAATGCAAGTACATATAGTTGTTGGATACATCTCTAAGCCTTAGAAATGGCTAGTTTTGACAAAAGGGCTATAAATACTCATCCAAATGAGTTAGATGAGTATCATAACATCTCTTATTAAGTCCAAACTCTTGCTAATTGAATTTGCAACTTTCTTTATCTTAAATTCGATTATTTTAGTTATGTGTGGGTAGTTGGGATATTATAGAAGCATTCAATTGGGATTGGATGCTTTGGGCTTGAGTAATTAATTACCTTTATACAAGTGTTAAGCTTGTATGAGTTTGGGAAACTCTTGGGTTTGATTTTGGGATTAGCCAATTTGAAATCCTTGTAAGGTTTCTTAGTGTGAGCTCTGAAAACACTAAGGGGTTGGGTTTGAGAGTGAGTCTTAAGAAAACTATTGTAAAGGATTGGTGTTAGCCTGACAAACAGTAAGTTGTGAGTTAGTTTGTAAAAACTCTCATTGTAATCTTGTTAAGATTAATGGAATACCCAATTGTGTATTGAGAAGTGAATGTAGGACATTTATTGTCCGAACCACTACAAATCTCTTGTGTTCTTCTTTTCTTCTTCTCCACTAATCCCCATTGAAGTTTTTATTTTTTTTTATTTCCGCATCAATTCATCCCTTTGCTATTACAATAAGTATGGTAGTATATTAGGGACATAAGGATCGATTTGCCCCTGAATTTTGAGCCAATGTTCAATTCGCCTCTTTTTCACCTTTTGGGTTAAAATCACCCTCTAAATTTAGATCAATTTATCCCTTTTTTTTTCTTTTTTTAACTTAAAAACTTTAAAAATTTACTAAATTAAGATCATTTACTCTATGTGTTTGAACTATATTTGATGTATGATATACATATCTAATTATTAGAAGAGTTAAATATACCAAAAGAAATTATTATTGAATTATTTATTTAAAAAAATTATTTTTGAATTATTATATAAGAAATTTTAAAATTTTAAAAGTTGATTAAAAATAATTTCTTATTAATTATTTATTTATTTAATAAACATGCTAAAGTTAAATAAATCTCTAATTTGGATATGTTTGTTTAGCATTTGAAGTTTAAAAACATATAAAAAAAAGGGGAAATTGATCTAAATTGATAAATTTAATTGGTAATTTGAACCCTCATCAAAAAAAAAATTGATAATTTCAACCTAAAAAGATGAAAAGTAAGCGAATTGAACCTTGGCTCAAACTTTAAGGCAAATTCATCCTTATTCCTATATTTCGTAGGGAAGTTTCTATGATGACTTGCTTTTTTAATTATTTTATTTATACTTGGTGTTGATCACCATTGGATGAAAGTGATTAAAATCATTCAATGTAGATTAACACCAAGTAGCTAAAAAACAAAGTTACTATTAGGGGTGGGGAAAAAAACCGGTGAAATCGATTAATCGAACCGAAACCGAAAAATCAAACCGCATCTTATGGTTAACCGATCCATCGGTTTAAATTTAGGTTCAAGATTTTATTAGCTTATGGTTAATGGTTTAGGTTCAGGATCAATAGATAAAAAAACCGGTGGTTAACGGTTAATCGGTTTATATATATTTGTTAAATTGCTTGAAATATTTTTATTTTTTATGTGTTACATTATTTTTTATGGTCAAAAAACTAAAAAAATAGTTAACTACTAATTTTTTTTAGAAGAATCTATAACGGTTAAAAATCGAAAACTGAAAACCAAACCATATTTTATGATTAACCGATTTAAAATTTTAGGTTTAAATTCATAATATTAAAAACCGAAATATCATGAACCGATTTATAAATAGGGATCATAAACCGGTTAACCGGACCTTGCCCACCCCTAGTTACTGTATCCTTCACCGCAATGGGCAATGCACACTTTCCTAGATTTTTTGTTGAGGCCGAAATGGAGCTATGCTTGGGCCTCATTGATAGCCAACTCAAGTTTTCGTACAATAGCCCAAACTATAAGAACTCATGTCTGACGAGTGGCCTCTTCTTCTTTCCTCTCTTCAATGTCCCCGGGAAATCACTCACTCACACCTGTTAAAAAAAAAATGGCAGAATGGACGAACCTTCCAAAAGACCTCTTAGAACAAATCTCAAAGTGTCTTGACACTTCAATTGATCTCCTTCGATTCCGGTCTGTTTGCACCTCATGGCGATCTTCTGTCTTCCCAAAACGCCACCGTTTATCAGCCGCTTTTCGCATACTCCCAAACGACGGAATCTCACGCACTTCCTTCGGTTTTTACCTCTCGAGAAGAACTATATTCCTTATCGGCATACCCAATTCCCAGAACCAAACGGACCCAGATGGGTGGCTTGTCAAAATCGAAGAAGATAACCCAGAAAGAAAGCACCTTTTGAATCCTTTATCAAGGTATAAGATCAATTCTTTGCCAAATGACTTTCCGAGGGTTATTGATTTATTTAATTTCCGGGTATTTGAATTGGGTCAAGAATATGTTCTTCATCATGTTAATTATAAGCCAAATTCATCGTCTATTAGTGATGCTGGTAACTTGTACATGGAGAAAGTAGTGATGGCATGGTTGAATTGTGAAAATGAAAATGAAAACAGTTTTGTGTTGCTTACTATTCATATTTCAGGGAAGTTAGCTATGTTTAAAACTGGTGATAAGAGATGGACTATAATACCAGATATGCCTTCTCCTTATGATGATGTCATTGTTTATAAAGGGAAGTTTTATGCTGTTGATAATACTGGTAGGACTGTGATTGTTGGGTTGGATACTGAATTGGGTTTGATTGCGAATCCTGTTTTCGGTGGTGATAAGAAGTATTTGGTTGAGTCTAAGGGGGATTTGTTGTTAGTTGATATGTATTTAAGTATTGATACTGCTGAAGAGGGTTTGGGTTTCGGTGAGGAGTTTCTCGAGCATCTTGCTCAGTATATGAGCGAGAGGACTGTTCGTTTTAAGGTGTTTAAGTTGGATGAAGATGTGCAGAGCTGGATTGAAGTGAGAAGCCTGGGTGATCGCGTGTTATTTTTGGGTGATGATTCTACATTTTCAGCTTCTGTTTCTGATCTGTCTGGATGTAAGGGAAATTGCATATTTTTTGTGGATAATTTCTTTTATTCAAGGGATGATTATCCCAGGGAAAGTGAGGGAGATGATGGAGTGATGGCAGGTCGAGACATTGGTGTTTTTGATTTGGAGAGTGGTTGTATAGGACCTTTAGGGAATTATCCTGAATTTGCCAAAATGTTCTGGCCACCACCAAATTGGGTCAGTTCAACATCATTGGAAGTAAGCTTTCTCATTTGTCTTTTGTGCAACATTGTTAGGAAGTTTCACCTTTTGTTTTGTGCTTTGAATTCTTTTTGCTTCCCCAGTTTTGGCAGTATCTTGAAAATGCTTTTTCAATTTATGTCCTGGCATGTAGGTTGAGTTTTAGTTAACTTCTTGCTTCCCAAATTGACTACTAACATGCAGTAAAAAAAGTACAGGTGTTCAATCTGAAAAATTAGTGCTCAAGTCTAATAATTTTATAATTACTTTTTATTAACAATTTACTATATTTGTCTTTTGCTGTCCATGAGTAGGCTATGTGCAGAGTTTAGTGCTTTGAATTGCACACTTTACATACAAGTTGTTTATTTCAATAGCTTCAGAATGTGCGTTTCATTATTACAGGATTTATGCTTTAGTGAACGACACCACTATTGTGTTTGCACTCTAAAAATCTCTTCACTTTGTGCAGAGTTGACATACATTTTCTAGCGTTTTTGCTTCTATAATATTTTCCTGGTTCAGCTTTTTATCTGTATCTGCAATTCTGCATGAGTGGGCTTTATTCACTGCAGTGCTCATTCTGGCTTGACTTTCTAGGTTGGCATTATATTTACGAGAAATGGAGGACATGTTTAACTATTTTTTGGTAGATGTTAAGAGATCTATTTAGGGATTGAATCTCTAGTAATTGCTATTTTGAAGGGGCAAAAACTTCCCTGCCCATTCCATCCTTTTGTGTGGAAATTTGCAGTATAGGCATTGCCTCGTCTAGTTAAGTCTGCAAAAAAGGATACACCAAACTTCACTTTGAATTTTCAGTGTTTTAACCATTAACGTTAAGTTAAACTCAGTGGCCCTAGGCATAATGGATGCAATTTGAAACCAACATGTGTCTTTCTAATTATGACCATTATCAGGAATAGCCCTATGGAAGAACCCGTTGGAGGCAAGGGGAGATCATTCTAGGGCCATGAGTTCTTGGAAGATAAATTTGGGCAAAATAATAAATAAATTTGCGATTAAGGAGGACATCTCCAAATCCCTACCACACTCCATTCCTTGTGAGGCTTGCCTTTCATGAATCTACTTTCTATGGTTGGGTTTAAAGTGTTATAAATTCACTCGGCACAAGGAAAGACTAAATCTAATGGTTAGAAACTAGAACGTACTTTTTTTTTTGTCCAGTCAGTGAGGGGATTGCACTGCTTATTTAAGTACTGTTCTTTGAACCTCTTAGACAGAGAGTTGTCAAAACAAATCATATGGCTAGTTCTATTTGAAATTCTCCACTTTTATAGTGCTAAATTTTCCATGTCTAGGATCTGAACATGTGCAGAATACTGGCCTAGAAACTTGATTTGGGGCGGCCTGAATAAATATGACCCAAAAGTCAACCCTTGGTTGTTAGCAGTAGTTCGCTATGGCTGTTACATAACAGATTAAATTAGTAATCTTTTCCGATAGGGATCAGGGCATTGTATTCCTTTGCTGAAAATGTTCTTGGCTGATCATTATCTTGATTTTATGGTCTTAAAATTGGTTATTAATTGTAGTTTATCATTTCCGTTTTGGTTCGCTCCATGTTCCATTGGGTTATGCTGTAATGTGCGTTAGAGCTGCAGACCCACAATTGTTCTCTTTGATTATGGCATGTGCATCTAACAATGTCACAGTAGTATTGATTCGTGTCTTTCTCATATATGCAATGCCTTATGTCACATCCATAGATGCATTCTAATTGCTGATAATTTATTTGACAGGAGCAAACTCAAAATCTACTTCAAGAGCTCTCCTTGTAAATGGTGTTTGATTATTCTTCCTCATGCCTGTCCGGGTAAATCTCAACATGACCTGGTATTTGGATTCAAACAATCAATCTTGTAAGGATGAAATACAAGATCTCGGTTCTAGGAAATACCAGCAATAATAATTGAAGAGTACAAACAGAAATTTCCTTGAAGCTTTTACAAGCTTGATCTGTTTCTTTGTGAATACCTGAAAGTTGAGACAAATTTTAGATTCTCAACTTATGACGGTGGAGAGTACTACTGTGTTCAATGTGGCAAGTTAAGGTCTATTACCCTGAAGCTACCTGAGAAATTTGCCTCATCACCACATGCAATCATCATAATACCATGATGGAGCAAGTGTTTGCTGAAGCCTTCAATGTTCCATTTGTTAGTTTAGGCTTAGATTACAGTGATTGCTAATTCAGTATTAATGTTATTTCCTTTCTTAGGAGTCTCCTTTGTTTAATCCATCATCTTGTTCAGTCTGACTTTGCATATTGATCATGCTTTTGTACAGACCTTTTCCTAATTAACAGTATACTCATGAAGCTTTTTAACTTGTTACAATTTTTTCATTCGCCATCTCTTTCTTTTTTTTTTTTTTTTTTTTGTAAGACAATAAAACAGCAGAGCCTAAACAATGTCGGCGATGTGTACAATTAAAGGCTGCATGTTTTTGGCTGGTGAACTAGTAGAGTGGACATCATTGGTAGATTTAGAGTTACAGTTCAAAAAAGGTTAGTATCTGTTGTGAAAATTTTCTGCTCTGGTAAATCCTGATTAAAATATAATAGATAATAATCTTTCAGCTTTTCTACCATAATACTTTTGAACAGCACAGATAATCTTTCAGCTATTACACTGGGGGACAAAAGAGAGATGATCAAAACTTTAGAACTTGATCTTTCTATAGCTAAAGAATATACATGTTAGATATACCAATTCTAAGACCCTGAAAGCCACAAGGCACTTAATCACATCTATGGAGGTAAGTCTTCACTTGACACGGTAAATCCCTGAAAAGGTCAATCTCGCTCAGGAGCATCTCCAGAAACTCTTCTTGAACTTAGGTTGCCAGTGTATGACCAAACCTTCTCAAAATCAGTTGGGCACGGTTTTTCAAACTTTTGATCGGATGTTTCCTTAACGGTGTTCCTCTTTATAAAGGATGGCACCCTTCCTGGGCTTAAATTCACTGGTGTTGAAGAACAGAAAGTTGGGGTTGCAAATGGAGAGGTGAAGGGGCTGTGTTGGATGGAAAAAGGGCTAGGAGACATTCGCTTCTGGATGGGCAGACCACCCACACCGCTCCTATTGAATACGGACATCGAGTCTGCTGCAGCACATCGCTTTGTGGCATCATCTACATATATAACATCATCTATCCTTGCCATGATGTTAAATGCCAAGCTTTCCATTACTCTGGAGTAGCTTTCAAGGATTGATTGTCCAACGTCCTGCAAGGAGAAAAAAAAAAGAAATTAGCCAACTGTGCAGCTAGTCATATTAATGCTAACGAGACTATGAGTACTACTAACAAGAAAAGAAATATGGTATACATCGAGTAATTGCCCATGTATAATAATGACATGCTGTGTCCTTGCCTACATGCCCTATTGATCCTAAGTGAAGGGTAAAATCTATATAGGCCTTTTACACTATTTGTTACATCCCGGAATCCAGATTAAATTTGAATAAAAATGATATATGTTGCATTATGAAATATTTGATGACGTTGGAAGTAGCAACTATTTTTGCAAATGGTGGGGGCAATTTACCTTGTTGTATTGAATCTTGTGCATATCCAACGTTGTCTGAGGAAGGCCAGGGAAACGAAGCCTAAGGCTCTGTAAAAGAGTTTCAGCTCGTTGAGCAAGGAAGTGATTCTTTTTTTTGGAGTCAGCAACGAGGCCTTTGACCTTGCCTCCCCATGATGAGTGCTTAACTTTCGCGTGATTTGTTTGCTTTCTTTGATCTTTCTGCTTCCAGACATAAACTGCTGCCTCAATCCTGTTAACTATTTCAAGGGTGTGATGCTCTGTTGAGAGGTCTAGGCAATCAAGAAGACATTCTGGTGAGAACTGCTCAGCTGTTATATAGCGGTAAATGATATCTCCCAAGCAAGCTTTTCCACTCTGATAGTGAGTGCACAACAAAAAGCAATCAATGGGTTTATACATACATTACAAGTAGGGAGAAAAACTTTAAATAATACTACAACATAACTTCTGTAGTACCATCCATTGTTTTCCCAATAAATAAATGCAGTTGATGTCTTTTGGACAAATATATTTCAAGTAAAATCGATGAGCATCAGAAAAGTTGTAAGGGTAAGCCATTACAGAGTAATGCCAATATCATCAAACCAATTTGAGAGATATATGTGAGATTAGGGCTTCAAGATAAGAAAGAAGTTCCGAGTGTTGTTTAGCAATGCACCTGTGCTTATCCATACAGCTTGACATTGACAAATTAATTGTGCGAAAACTTCAGTAAGATTTTGCACAAAATAATCTATTAGGCCACTTATTCTGAATAAGAAGCAACATGTATAAATTGAATCAGAGTTCAGATATCACATTTAAATCTTGCCAGATTTCATGATCCACGAAATGCTAAGATTACATAGCCTCTTTCTTCCATAGTTTTTAAAACATGGCACATATGCATGACTTCAAACTTTGACTCACTTTTCTCAAGACGATGGTGGATTCTAAGTGGTATGCATTCTAATATCTGTGGCCATTAAATTATGACTTCTGTTTCCTACATCCATGATTCATTTGCTTCACTGAGCAGGATTAGAACATAACTTTTTGCCTGTACCAAAACAATTTTCTTTATAGATTCTTGTCCTCTTTGGGAGGTCTGTAAAAATAAATATCAGCAAAAGGCACCAAAGAGACGTAACCATTGATTGCAAGCCTAATGACTAAAGTGAAATCAGAAAATTCAGGTACCTAACCTAAATCTAAACCGCTATCACCAACACAAAAATAAAATTTTTAACAAACAGAACCGTGAACGAAAGATCATAATAAACTAATTTAGATATGCTTCAATTGAATTAAAGTAAAAGAAAATCATAAATATACCTTAGGTAAGGTCTCTAAGTACACAGAGGGTATCTCAATCTCAGCAAGAACACTACTATTAATTGCCATTGCAGCCTTCAATATCTGGTTTGTACAATCCCTACATTGCTGCAACCTCTTCCTAGCATCCTCAGACAGGCCATTAGAGGGCACTTTAGGACAAGGCAACCACCATTTATCTTCCTGTCTAATAGAAGGCCGGCCGCTAGAAAAAGCAGATGGATAGACATCACAGTCACCACCACCACCAGCAGAATCAGCGAGAATAATCCCTCTATCAACGTACCAAAACTCGGTATCAGAAAACCCATCAAGCATACTGATCAACATAGCGTCAAGCTTTTTCAAAGCAGGCAAATTGAGATACAGATCAGAACGAGGTCTAGCAGCCATGACTTCATAGGTACCACCACCAGGGAATTGCTGTATAGAAGGAACAAGCTCCACGATCGAATCACTTACACATAATAACCATTCCATTTCTCTACGCCACATTGTTTTCCTCTGTGGGGCTAATGGCTCTAACCTCCATAGCTCACCAAACACAGTTGCTGAAATTTAGCAAATATACAATTCAATAAAAATAACAATAAATAGAATAAACTTCTTAAATAAGAAAAATATATAAAAAAAATACCAGAAAGATTAGTGATCGCATTGGAGATGGCAAGAGCAGTGGAGACTCCTTTACCACCACCAGACATGTCTTCTCCGAGCAGTAACTTTGCAAATCTCTCTTTCATCATTTCCACTTCTGCAATTTTTATTATAAAAAATGCACATATATATAAAAAAAAATAAAAAGAAACAGAGAGAGATCTGCAATTAAAGTGTACTTAAAATCGGTAAAGAAAACGACCGATTACCGGATAAATCAGTGAGACGTTTCTCAGGTTTAATGTCCCAAAGGAACAAGTCCTTAGGAGCTTGAAAACAGAAAGTAGCAGCAGTAGAAGCAGAAGAAGAGGAGTAAGAGGATACTCCGGCAGCAGCAGTAGCCGGAGGAGGAGGCGGAGAAGAAGCAGTAGAAGAAGAAGCACCCAAATCGCCGCCACCATCAAAACGCCGGCAAGAAAAACTACTACAGCTCTCAGACTCACTGACATCAGCACTCAAACTGTAACTCCCACATCTCTCCTGATCAGACACTTCTTCCTCCGATGATACACTTCCCATT